>DWDX01003262.1:0-13432 GCA_018245675.1 Agara michaeli | reverse complement strand
GATAGCTCTCAGAGGCCAGATTTTTTTCAGACTTAATTGACATGTATCGTTATATTACGACCAAAATTACATAAAATTATTACAAATCGTAGCCTATATGTTATTCCGATTCTGTCCAGTACTTTTTTCGTGAAAGAGTAACAAACAAACTTTCGCATTTATAATATTAGTAGGATAGGATAGTAGGATTAAAGTATTTAAATATTACGCGAAGACAGTGGGCGGTTAGTCGCCGGCGGTGCGGCGCGGTGGTGCGGCGCGGTGGTGCGGCTGTAGTTACAGCGGGTTCCGTGAATGTCGATGAAGCCTTTGTCCGCGCGGAGTATTGAAATAATTCGTGGACAACGAGCAAAGTTGAATATGTAAATAGCGCCGGACATCTCTCCTCGGCTTAAAATTCAATTATAATGGATATTACACCCCCTGAAAACGCTGAAAACTGCAAACAAAACCCGTTATATTCGTAATGGAATATTTCACTTTTGATAAGTTTTTCCCTTTCTGTGTTCTTACATATGAGTGAGTAAACGAAATATGCTTTTAAAAAAAAATATTTAAAACAGCCCCAGGGGCGCTACACCCCCACTAGAACGATATATCTAAAACTGAGTGGTCATTCGTTCCATTGCTGTAAGTGTCAATATGTATTTATATTTGCTAGCGGTCAGCGCGGCGGGCGACGCGCGAGCGCGGGCGTGATATCGAACTATAAATCCCGCTATTGAGGTGTATTTTGTACTAAACACAAAGTTATTGATTTCTCCATTGCGCTGTTGTCAATAGCTTTATAAATGTTATGTTTGAACCGAACGACATATTTGTTTCAGTGTGATATGAGACATGTGCGGTTACACCACTCACAGCTCCATGGAACAGACACGCCCGTGCTCTCCGGGTCGTGACTGCGTGTAATAAAAATATCTGTATAAGTAGAAAATAGTATGTACATACGTTAATTAGCTATGTGGTCTGTGACTCTGCCTAGCTGCATTCTATTAACAAATATGGCGTTGAAAGGTCAAATTCAAATAATATCACTGTGTATAGAAGTGTATCGCTTCGAGGATCGGCATGTCTAAAGATCCGACGGTCAAATCACTCGTACAGTATACATAGAAACGACGGAAGTCGGCTCGGTTGCAAAGGAACTCTTACATTACATACACAGTCATAACACGGTCGATACATAAACAACGTGACTCCGCGCGGTCGAGTGGTTACTATTATTCCAGTTCCTAGTTATTATTGTTATTATTAACTCGACATGTTCCCTGTTGCAGCTCGCGTACGACGACACTCGGTGTTGAAGCTTCCTTCGGCGCGATCGTTTTAATTAACGAGAGTAAGAAATATTGAAGTCGTGAATGCGAACATTTCGCGAGGGCGGCTAATAAGCGCGCCGGACCGGGGACGAACTAACGGAGCGAACGTTTTTTTGTTAGACAATTGTTTCTTTGAGAAGTTTTGTGGACATTTCATTTTGTTCGGTTATATTCTAGTTTTTATTAAATTATATCGCACTATGTACAGACGCGCCGGTCTACCTGCTCGTACATAATTAGCCTGTTACATAATACAAAATAGTAAAACCATAAGTATCTTTAACATTTATGTATAATATATTAATGGAGAGACCGATTTCTTAATTCCCCGCATAATGCCGACTGCGAGCTGTTTTACGCGCCAGAGCTATGACGGGTCTCCCCACGGCCGGGAAACTAGGAGCACGTCGCACCAGGCTACTCCAACACGAATTAGCGGAGATATGACGACAATTTATTAGTTTAAATACACATAATTGTCTCTAACATTGTTACAGCAAGAATCGCTGAACGAGGCGCGCTTCGCTTCGTGTTCGCCGTCCGCACTGCACTCCTCCGTCGACACGATAAAATACATTCATTCAGAATCGAATTCGATACATCTATTTGCAATCGACGCCGATCCGAGCGTGAGCCGATTTTAAATTTAAAAAAACATACACTGAAAACTGTCGGTTGTAACTTTGAACGATTCTGAAAGCTCATATAAAATCCATTTGCTGATGCAAATTTGCTTTCGGTTACAAAAAGTTCGGACGACACGGCGCAGCCATCGACACTATTGTGCTATCGCTAAATAAACATCGGAACCGTTTTAGAATTTATATCGATTTGCAATCGGAAGACGGAAGAAAGCTCCGAAACAGAAACATCAATAAGTGCATTTTTGGAATCGAGAAACATCTCAATTCAGTTCTCTGGCCGTTTGTGGAAAGTAACCGCGACGTTTGTTTACCGGCCCCGCGCCGCGGCCGGGTCGGCGCGCGATGAGGCACGAATTTTTTCCAACTGCAATCGAGTTTGTGAGCAAATTGATTTTGTAGGAGCATTCGCGTCCGTTCAGAATTATGAACGGCTTTTTGTATATTTTATGTAAATTTATATATTCGATTGGAGGACCGACGAATAAACGCGTATTTTTTAAAACCGACCGATCGTCGATCGTAATGTTTGGATGTTATTACTTAAAAAGCAAAACTCACCGACGATGCCTTCAACCGTGTAGTTTCAATGATTTTTAAATCTCATAATAAGTATTATTCGAAAGCGCTTCCGTTAAACGAATTTGCGAAGAGGTGAGCCCTAAGAGCGGTTTAATTGCATTAAGCTCTAAACACTCGCTTCGACCCCTCACCCCCGCCCCCTTCGGGGGTGTCTCAAACAATTTAGGAAGCTTTTAAGGTCCCCACATGAGTTAAATTGAAATTATCGTGCGGGCAGGGCTCCAGCCGACACATATTTACTAACGCGTTAACTCCCGGGATTAGACGGGAATCAAGATGGTAGTGTGTGAGGGTTAGGGAGGCTCCGTCGAGTACTTCAAGGATATTATGCCCAATTTGGAGGGAACATTTTTGCTCGAAATTATTTTAACGAATCATACCAGTAAATAACTGTCTTGTTCGGTCGAGTAATAAAGTCGATTAAATAATTTTGTCTAATTTGTAATTGAAATCTAGAACATTTAACTCAAAGAGATGCCCGACTTAACTTGCCACTTGTAATTATAATAAAAAAATATTCGTGTCTTCCAAGAAGTTTGCAAATGAACAAGATGACAGTGCAATTGAGAATTCTGTATCCGCGTTCGGAGATATACATAGCAGTCCGCGCTGGTCCTCGTCGGCAGCGTGTCGGGCGCGGCTCCAGCGGGAGGCCGCCGGAAGGTTGCCGGAAATGTGTGCTTTTGGGAATTCATGGACTCGCTCTAAATACTTATTTATTTATTTATTGGATTACTAACGCAAAAATCAGCAAATACAATCATAAAATACAGAATGTTTTATATGGACTATTGCTAGCTGATCTCACAATTACAAGTAATCACAACGTGCACTACGAATTTTCCCAGGCCTTAATTTATTTTACAGTACGAAACTTTAAAATAATCATACTATGTTTGCTTTTACAACTTTGAAGTTTTAACAGTGCTGATATAGATCTATCTTCTTGATATATATGTATATATAATTACGTCTACTGCTATCAATAAAATAAGGTTTGATGAAACGGCTCGTTTGTTTTGATCCTGAACATATTTCACGAACTATTTAGTGCTTCACAGTTAAACTTCCTGAAAGGCCGTAAGGGAACTTAACGATGTATACCTGTGGATATTTCGCGGCCCCGCCGTTACCACAGAGCGCCAGGCTCGGCAGTGGGCCAATAAGTCTTTGGGAGTCAATGAGTCAGTGGGACATAAATCTTTAAATGTCTATGACAATATAAATATAAGCACTTTAATCACTGTACTAAGGCCACGAAAGTACCTATTCGGGCCTTAAAGGTATTTTAAGCTCAATAGTTATACTAAGAACTTTCGCTGGCATTTGAAATAACATTTGTTATTGTAACTAGAACGGATCGTAGAGATCTACCAAATAGGTAAAGCTCGGAAAGCCGCGTACATTCTTCCAGAATGTCTTAAAGGAGAAGCGAACGTTAGATTCTAGTTATATTTAAATCCGTCTAAAGTATCATAATGTGAAACATAAGTAAACATATGCGCTTCGCTTTACGTTCGTACCTCGTGCGAGTAAAAATTATTCCACGCTGACGTAGAGCGTAGCGGACTTATAAACGAATATGGGAATATCAGAAGCTCCGTGAAGGAAGGGCGACGAGCTACTACGAAAATTGCGACTCTATTAGAACTCGGTGTCCACATACAGGATGTTTGACGGTTTATTTTACAGCCGAGCAAATGCTATTATGTACTATGGTGTTGTTAACCAATATTAATATTAATGCAATTATTGCAAATTAAATCTTTTCATTGTGAGAAAGGATCTAAGTTTGATGCTTGGAAATGTATAAAATTACTGTAGTTTTTGGATAGCACGTACAAGCTTATAATCCAAATGAGATTTTACCACTTTATTTAGGATTTACACGAGTATTTTAAATGTTTCATAACGATTTGAAAATGCATATCGAAGTAATTTAACATAACATTGAATTATTGGTAAAACCTAATTATAACATCGGTAAACTAGTTACTGTCGATTATAGTTCGCCGGCGCGGCTCCGACGTACTGAGTAGTGGCAGTCTGTTTGAATGTTGTCTTCACGCTGGATCGGTGGTGACCGACCGACCGATAACTTTTTCGCTAACTTCTTCTTGTGCTTCGGTGGGAGGGAGCCAATCCAATTAATAACATTAACCAACCAATCAATAGTGGAGTGCAATACTCCAGGTCCCAGCAGTGGAACGCAAAAAAGGTTGCACCGACCAACCGGCATAGTCACATAATTTAATTTGTCTATCATTGTTTGATAATGACGAAAGACATAATTTTAACATTCATGACAGAAATGTTGAAACTTGCTGAAAAGAAAACTTCCTTCGTCTCGAAGAGTACTTAAATCTTCTCTGAAGAATTAAACATCCTACTTATACTAGTTAAAAATCTTACGGCGCCGAGGTCCCGCGGCGGCCGTACCGATGACACTTACCTGTGAATAAAAATAAATAAGTACGTTCAGTTTTCGTCTCCTTGTCAGTGCTAAAGTAACAAAGATAAAGTATTATACTGCGTTAACAGTTCTGGGTTCGACTCCGGCCGAGTGCCATTGTTTGTTTCGCCGTTTATATAACAATCGGTAGCAGTTTTTGAACGTCGTTGAACTTTAACTGTATAAAAACGTAACATCACGCCTGTAATCCCCTAAGGGGAAGGCAGAGGAGTGTAGTACACCCCTGTAATAACTGTATAATTCCAGGAAATCAAATGAAAAGCAAGATATCGGTGAAACGGCAATGTGTATGTGTGTGTTAGCCTCTATCTCTCTATTAATTAAGGTAACCGCGCGTTCGAAGACCTGGACCTAGACCACTGAGGTATCGAGTGTTTCGCGTTCAGTCACGTCTATTTCCGAAGGGATGACCGGAAACTAAGAATGTCCACCTTGTTACGTCAAAAGTATCTCAAATAATATCGTAACGTTGTATTCATAACTCGAAAGCGAATTAAATTATTGACAAACAATAACAATCTCCGATATTCACGTAACTTGCTCCACGTGGCCTTTGTTACGGCTCGTTGGAAATATCTTCAGCAGTATATTATAATGATTCTTTAACTCCCCATTCCTAGTATGCCGATGGTGTTTTTATTATAAGGAATCGACACTTGTTGATTGGTTTCAGTGTTTATAGAAACGATTAAAAATAGTGACATCCAAAATAGAGCTTCGTGTCCAGAATATACAATGCACTACCGATACCGTAATGTATTCATTATATATTTATTATTTTCTTTACTCATTACTTATTGAACCCGTGTTGCACATGTGGAAAAAAGCAATACGCCGTGCAGAGGCTCGGATTCGATACTCGGATAGGTCAGAAAATTATACGAGTAGCGCGACGTCTAAAATCATTATTTCGGCAATTTTTCTATTTATCCCTATAGATTTTTCAATATCACCCACAAGAGACAGTGCATTTGAAATGATACTGAAAAATATATCACATTCTTTTCGAATCGTGTGTAAATTATCAAGAAAAATACTTGGCAAATCTATATTGTATGTCAGGAACACGCCGTCTGTACAACAGAGAGATATATTTTACTATTTGTACAAAGCAGCACAGTCCACAGTCCCGTCCACCTTACCGAAACACGGCTAAGGTAAATTTGCTGTTACAATATTTAGTAAAATACATACGATGTACTTTAATCGGCTGGCTGTGTTGTTATCGCGGCACGTCGGCTATCGACGCGGGTGTCGCCTACACGACGACAAAGTTTCTCGATGTCAAGGACATTTGCATTGTAATTAAATAAGGGCTCCATAAAAGCCATCCACATCTCGGGTTTTTAAGCAACTTCTCGGCGACAATTATCGCGTCGGTCTTTTATAATCGGGTGCCAATTAATATTTTTAACAATTTCAATTATTCACAAGTTTCCCCGGCTTGTTATAAATCGCTCAGAAGTTGATAATGTATTCATGAAAGGCGCGTTAATTCACAGTTGGAAACTTAATAAACCAACGATGCAGCGTAACGAATGGCTCGCTTTATTTCTATCAAAGGAAAGATACTTCTTTTATTGTTTGAGACGATTCTCGCGACGTCGTTACCGTTCCAGAGTTTTTACGTTTTCATTGGCCGCTACCGACGTTGCCGTTGTGAACGTACCGTCCAATTATATACCTTTTTTGGAAATCATAAGAAGCATCCCTTCCCTGTTACTTCCATATTAAATATTGTCTACGCGTGACAGAGATTTTAAAAGACTTACAAGAAATGATTTAAGGAAATTCTGTGTCGCGAAATTTAATTTTAGTGTAACACGCGGGACAATTGTCGGTTCGCAGACTCGATGCGTCTCAGAAAACATTATTGCTAAATAGCTTTAGCTCAATTTGATATTTGTTATATTATGACAACAATTGGAACAGTGGCGATTCATGATGCTCTTGAAAATGTTACGATATAAATATAAAAAGGCTAAGATCGTGATCAGTCGTCAAATTAGTTACTATTTGTCCGCATTTCTGTCAACCGTCTCACCTCCGGTCGGTAGGGGAGGTCGGCCGGTCTCCGCCGCTAGCGCACGGCCCGCCCCGATCGCTCGGCAAGCCATCTGTCTAGATAAACTTGCGGATCGCTAAAGTAGTCGCTTGCATAGCCAGATACGTTGCTACAGATAGTCGTCGAGTGGGAATAGTTACGATTGAACCGTATTTATTTCCTGACATTATGTTTATTTGCGATCCCAACTCGCGGTAGGTCGCGAGCGCCCGCCGCTCTCCGGTAATAACGTTTTATCTGCAGACAGCGAGACCATTACATACTGCCATAACATAGAAAAGCAGTAATATCGCATATTTCTCTTTGTCGCTTTATCGGATGACACATACATAATAAAACTAACATCCCCTAATGAACCCGAATGGCCGTATATCACCATTACGGCCGCTTAAGGCACCGATCGGGCAACAATGGGGGCGATTAATGCGCCGGAGGTGATTTAAGTCTTCCTCCAACTTTCCGCTGTAAGAAATTTATCTTGCACGATTTCAACTAGATATCGACTTTAACAAATACGTAGTACAGGGACTTACGTATTTTTCGTTACTCAATTTTGAAAAGTTTCGTCACACGGGTTTGATATAAAATAATTGTTATTAAGTAAAATTAAAGTCAATCTTTATTTGCTGCAAAACACCGAGTTAATAACTTTTATATCCAGTTATTGAACACTCATTGCATCTGCAATGTCAAGCGTTATAACCGCGAGCATCGGTAGTCGTAAAAGCGACTGTATGTCTAAGGTGATATGATCTAACTTTGAAATGATGTTTAGATTCATAACGCCGCATGTACAGAACATAAATTCATCAGAGGGCAACTTCGGTGGAATTAGCTCGTGGATGCCTACGCCCTAACGAGCTTCGCCAAGATTGTTTTTATATTAAAATTAATATGAGTTGGAACGTCTTAATTAGCTAAGTTATTAGCTGATACCCGATATTGAGTTTGGAGTTATAAGGCCCGATAAATTCCATATTAAATTTAGAATCTAATGAGAGGTGGAGGGAGGTGTTCTTGTATTTAGAGCATCACAATGTTGCTATTTACTCAAAATGTTGTGTATATAACTGAGATCATGTTATTGCTTTTAACTCGTTATGCCCGTAGATCATGGGAAACAGGAAAAGGTTCTTCTTCTTCTTCTTCTTGCGTCGGTTTCGAGCGCCGCCTCGTGTCCGGTGAGTTGGAAACTTCTGGGGAATGATCCATGTGGTGAAGAGCATTTAGTGGATGACCTTAACTTAGATCGTAATAAACGTTTCATTGTCCTCTCTTAGAGATCCGACATCAGCAGAGGACGTGATAATCATGTAGATTGCGTTGTAAGACCGAGGCTCACTAATCGGCCCCCGGGGGGTTCTAACGCCGACAACAAAGTGCCGTTAGACTTTATAATGACACTTTGAGAAATTAAAAAAGTGTCCGCAGCCGCGGGGTCGCGTTTGTTAACAGTTTACTTAGTGAGCGCACTGTTGATACATTTTCGGTTTATTATCTTCTTTAAAAGTATACGCGGCATTAACGGCTAATCACGAAATGAGTTATTTCGCTAGACCTCGCTAACACAATTTAAGGCGACAGGGGGTGATAGCGATAATTTGCTAATGTATTATTGAATATCACGTAATACGTATACGTATGTCAAAATTCGATGCAGAATCAGAATTGCAGACGTCGCGCGTCGGTACGAGGAGGCGGTGGGCAACGCGTCCGGTGCGGAGACGGGACGGTCCTGAACCGAGACCGATCTAAGCGGTGACGCGGTTAAGTGTATGTATGTACCTTATGATGAATAAAACAATTTGAATTTGAATTTGAATTTGACCAAGACTGGGATGGAGACTGGGAAGCAGACCACCGGCCCACGGTCCGAACATCTGACTACTGTAGTCAGTACTGTACTGTAATTGCAGGACGAAGGTAGCGACATAGGAATAAAAATAAAAATATTATACGAACAGATACAAAACCAGAAACTTGGATATCTTCTATATATCTACATCTACTTTCAGCTCGCAGAGTATCCGAAATATTGATCTAACTTAATTTTCTTTTTCGCAATAGCAATCGCATTGAAAAATTTAATTAGACCGAGTGAAGGTAATATTACTCCGCAATCGTCTGTACGTACAATGTACCACGTGTGCACGTAAACAGTGTCCATTAAACAGTTCGCTTTAGATACGAGAGCCACGGTCCCGTTGTGAAGCTCCATTTAAGCAGTTATTGAATAAATATTTCTGAATAAACTGATCGACGTGTTTCATTAAATTTTTTATGCAATTCTTATATATTGCAGGTTACATTAGCCTTTCTCTATCAAAAATCATGTTTAATTGTCTCGTCTCCTTTCGCAACGTTAATTGGGTTGTTTTCGAAACAAAGAACCTTTTGTTTTCTTTCTCCTTTTGTAAAAGTTGTTCTCTTTGTTTTTGTTGTTGGTTGATTCCCAAATCCAAGTATTTTCGGATTTTAGCGAGGTACTTTTTCTATTCTTATTAAATTGTGATTTCGCATATATTTACTTTGGTTTCACACACATTTAATAGGTAATATGGTTTTGATACGAAATATATTATGTAGTAGCCTAAAATTATTAAATTACATGAATGAATATGTCTTACATTTTATATTTCGTAACTTTTTAATGTTCAAATGACATGCAAATGAATTGTCTTCCGTTCAGCTTAGATCAAAACTGCGAAGTCATATTTGGCATTAATTGATTATCTATCATTTTGTCACTTTGATCTGGGTTCTCGATCCCCAGGGTCCTGTTCAGTTGTCCCCTCTCTCCTCGCAACGCTAATTGGATTGTTTTCGAAACAAAGGTCCTATTGTTTTCTTTCGCCTTTTGTGGAAGTTTTTCTTTGTTTTTGTTGTTCATTTTTGCTCACACCTAAAACTTCTTAAATAGAAATATTCTTAAGGTGCTCTTGCAGAAAAATTTGATCTACTTTTCGTAAAAAAATATTGAATTTGTCCAAAAAATAAACTATCAACGTGATTTACATCAGTCGTGATACATAATTATAAGGCCTTAATCTGACCCATTGAAAGCCTACTTGTTTTACACAAAAGTATTTATTTGTCGTTGTGTAGTTTGTGGATTTCGCATCTGTTTGTTTGGCGCGCTCTCGATATGCTCATACTTTGAAACGACGCGTGCCCGATACACGATTCTGCTTTATACGATGTTCCGAAGGGTGCCACAGGGTCACATCGGTCGCAAGAGCGGCAGTTGAGCTTCTGTACTGTCCTCTTCGTAAGAAGGACGGTCGCAATTGCCGTAAAGTTGAAACGAAAAATAACAAAACCTCATAGTCTTTTCCATAGATTGTATTGCTGTGAACCTTCTAACAGATATACGTAGACTATAATGGTTATATTAAGCTGTTCATATTTCGTTCAGAACCCTTAACATATTTCCGTTAATATATTATAACCGGTTTACTCATTGTTTATAGAATATCACTATAATGCATCGTTAGCGGAGTACGAAAGACACAGGACGGTCTTACAATTCGAAAGTCAACATATGAAAGAAAATCATAGAATGACGATTGATACAATGTAACGTGGAATTCGAAATGGCTTTATTCTACGTGAAAGCAAACGAGCCGTGACGTGCACAAATAAACAAAGTGTAGTTACGAGTACGTGCAGAGCAAGTTCGAAACGACTGAGATAAGCGGCGCGAGTGTCGCTCGTTAGCGGAGTTATCGTGCATTTGAGACACTTTTTAGAGTTCTTACTTTACTGGGCACCGATGCTTCCAGATCTTTTGAAATTCAGTCAAACTTTGTCTCGTTTAAATTTAATTACTTTCGTGGCTCAGACAACAATATTTTGTTTCGTCATCGTCGTCACATCGGTACTCCACTGCTGAAGGACAGGGAGCTCTCTTAAAACGGTATTACAGTTTGAGTAATGTGGTACTTTGGGATAATATCTAGGGACGATTCCACACAGGACTATCCGATTCCAAATTAGGCAATTTAATGTCTGTATATATATACATAGGATATATTACTTATATAGATATTTTAATTACGACCAGACACAGAACAAACAAATGTGCTCATCACACAAATGTTTGTCCCGGGTGGGAATCGAACCCACGACCTCCGGTTTTGCAGTCAGGGTCTCTAACCATACGACCACGAGGCCAGTCGTTAATAGCTTATACATAGTTAATCCGTCAACAGTGTAACGAGTCATTAAGACACTCGTGCGAAGCCAGTGTTTTCTTACATTTTAATACATTAAAAGTTTCGCGTCCAACCTTCGGAGAGCGAACAGCCCATTTATTAATCCTACAGAAGAAAAGTTTTAGTGAAGCTCTTTTGATGTTTGCACGAAACAAATAAAAGCTTAATGCATTCATTTCCGTCACTTTATTCAGAAGTACGGGTTATATTTCAAAGCAAATGTTTAATGTGATGAGAAATTGCGGTTTTTCTGGTTTGAGATTTTATGAAATTACGAAATGCAAAATTAAATTCGCGACGTACTTAGCAGACTCATTTCGTGTTTAGCGAGTTCCCGACCGATGTGCGGCAGCTCTCAAAGGACTCTGTCCATAGCCATTTGCAACCAATATCTCGACGTCGCACCTCGAGAAGATATCTAAGAGGACCATTCATTAACTTCGGTTCGGGTAATATTAGTTGCAAATAGGATTATAGGACTGCAGAGGACTTTCAGTATACATAAGTCCAGTTGGTATAAGTCAGTCTGACTGAAGTTTGATACTAGTTAGTATACGTTCTATTCAAAAGACTTAAAGTCAAATTGATATTGATGCAAGTTATTGGTTTCATGCTTGCACATATCATGTACTTTAAATATTATGTTGAAGATTTTTCTTCGACGGAAGGTCTGGAAGGTTTTAGATTGTACTGTAAAGGTGGCCAAGTGTGCAGCTCTACGGTGTGCAGCAGGGATGTTATGGATATGTAATTTCGTATCTGGATACGGATATGAATATAGGAATAAAATTATATCGGTTTCGGATACGGATATTTAATTATTTCAGATAATCCGTTACTTTCGGATAGTTTCGGTTACGGATATTAGATTAAAGTAAAATAAAAAAAATGCATACATAACATCACTCCAGATCCCTAATGGGGTACCCAGAAAGCACAAAAAAAAGCGCGCGCGAGCAATGAAATAAAAACCTGTCGTAACCTGTTTTATTTAGACTCCGCCCTTATCCGAAATTATCCGAAACTTTTATAACGGATACGGTTATGGTTTCGGATATATTTTTAATTCGAATATCCGATAGTTTCGGTTACGGTTACGGAGCTCCATAACATACCTGGTAATAATAATGAAAACAAGTCCACACACTGCTATCTGATTCCAAGTTAGTCAACTATAAGACGATATTATGGTACAAGAAATGTAATATTTTAAAATACTCATAAAGCACTTATGCTATTTTTTTTACTACCACACTTTTATCTTTATCTTATCTTTACACATACTACCACAAACTATTACCGCATACAAATTTATAAAGATATTTGCGAAGACAAAAATCAAGACCTAGCACATCGGACCAATGTGCTTACCGTTATAGAGCACAACAACTTAATCAGATGCCGTTGCAACATTTTCCAAGTCGTGTTAACAACAAAATTTACAATCATTTATTAAACGCAAACTTTCATCTCGCTAAATTATGTAGCGCGAGGAAATATTCAATATCGGGTCGCTCGCCAGCCAGCAGTCGCGTCTAAATTAACATATTACGGAACTACGGATATCTTCACGGCGAACGCAGGTATACGGGACGCGCTCGACCATTAGCGATGAGCTATTAACGAATAATAAGAATAAAAATAACTCGGGACAATTCCAAACACGGCTATCCGATTCCAAATTAGGCAATTGAACGTCTGTGTTATGGTAACCGGGCAGCTGATAAACATACATATATACATACGATATGTTACTTATATAGATATTTTTATTACGACCAGCCACAGAACAAAGAAATGTGCTCATCACAGAAATGTTTGTCCTGGGTGGGAATCGAACCCGTGATCTCCGGTTTTGCATTCACAGTCCCTAACTACTCGACCACGTCGCCAGTCATTTTAACATAGCGTGGTAATCAGTCGCGATTTATTAATTTTTTTTCACCGTCACGTCAGCTTTGACTGCATCGTTGGTCCGGGCGGTTGCTAGCGCGACTGCCGACCGGAAGGTCCTGGATTCAAATCTCGTGTTGGGTACAATTGCTTTTTTCTAATTTAGAATTTCTAGTAGTGACTCGGAGTCTGGATGTGTGCCCGGTGCATGGCAGTAGGCTCACCACCTATTCCATTGTGGG
>DWDX01003261.1:0-13433 GCA_018245675.1 Agara michaeli | reverse complement strand
GTGTGTGTGTGTGTGTGTGTGTGTGTGTGTGTGTGTGTGTGTGTGTGTGTGGGTGTGTGTGTGTGTGTGGGTGGGTGTGTGTGTGGGGGGGGGGGTGTGTGTGTGTGGGGGGTGGGGCGGGGGGGGCGGGGATCTGCGGGCTTGGCCGAGGCGGGGCTGCAGCGATCGCCTGCGCCGGCGCACGCAGCCGCCTGATGCACGACACGAATAATAAACCAAGCCACTTCCTGCCGAGCGATAAGCGCTTCACACAATGTACATCACATCAATACAATATCAGTACCGATGTGCTCCCACCACATGCCCGGAGACGCTGCGCCGAGCCTCACAATGTTGTATGATGCGTCTATTTTTGTTAAACAGAATCCATCATACGAGAACCCGTAATTTTGTTTTCCTAACGAGGCACCGCTATGTGATACGCCGACCTTGTATATCTTAATGCATGGAACGTTAATTTGTGTCTGACAATTAATTATTTTATTATTCGGTTTGCTTTTGTTGTGAAAATGAAATATTGAAGGAACGTCCGATTAGATAAAAAATAAAAGAACACAATTCACGTGACTCATATTGCTCGTTTATATCCGCTATATACAATTACATACTAAATTTGTACGTATTACTCATACCGATTGATACCGTAACTATTTATTTCAGTGTGCATTAAGCATTGACTTGTGATACTTTGAATCATAATGTAATTTCAATTCAAAATTGATATTTAAGATAGTAATTATCGATTTAAAATCTTGCTGAATATCATTGATAAACAGCGCGAGGGATTTTTGGGATACGTCAAGCAGGTATAATTTATTTAAATGTAAGCTAGTTTATGTGGATCGACGCGTGTTTGCCTACCTTGGAAGTCCATTACATCACTAACGTCATTACCGTTGAATCACTGCCCGCTCCGAACATCGTTTATGCACTCAACAGAACACTATCAGACATATTTCTTGGAAGTGTCAGTGAGTAAAATATTTGGAATTCATTGCAATTCTAACGGAAATTAGATAAACTGCAAGTATCAAATAAACTAAACGTGACGTTCTATAGATATGATATGTAATTTTTACAAGGCTTTCCTGTATTTACATCGATACCTACTTGCAGCTGAGAACATATTTTAGGTAAACAGGATTCAGGTTGTATTATTATCAGCTATCTTATTTGTTGCGTTGAAATTGTTGATAAGCCAGGGATTTTATCAAATTTCCAGAACGGATAACCGATATATTTCTGTAATATATTTAAAACGCATACATATTTGGGCTGCTAATCAGAGGATTATTAAGATAAAAAATTGACGCAAATATACATTAGTTTAACTGATTTTAATAATGGCGTAGTCTTAGAGAAGTGCGTTCGCTATTTGTGTTAGCCGATAAATTACAATATAGAAGTAGTAATTTAGTTGGCACAGGTTTCGTCTGCATCTGCTCCATGTCCGGTCACTCTGCGCAGGCCGACAGATGATCGATATAGCTGTCGTGGTATAATAGCAACATTAGCTATTAACAACATGTGTTTCGTTGATTTTAGGTTACCAAGTCACCATGGCAGAGTGTTCACTAATTATTACTAGCGAGATATAATACACTTGGTCATTACCATACCTGGTGAATGCTTAGCACGGTTTACAACATCCTGGCAGGTGCGTCAACATCTTGGCAGTTATAATTTCTTTTTTTGGGCTAAAACATTATGGAAATTGAAATGCCAAATTTTCACCACTTTTATTTTTCTCCCGATGGTCGCAGTCTTCTCTCAAAATAACATAGTTTAAGGTACAATGTGGGTACCGTGCTGATCCAGTGCAGTTTGGCAGACTGTACATTCCTTAGATAACAATATGGGGAACTGTAAAGTGTGCAATTTTCCTTCACTATTATAGAAAGATGTATTTAGTCTTAATACTTTTTGTGAAGTCAGACATTGGTGCCAGGATTCGAACTCGGAACCCAGAGAGGGTTGCTGAAATTCAAACCACTGGCTTGTCACTGTATCTCACGGCTTCAAGTGAGGAATTTTTCCTAAACTCATGCGGGGCGACCATAAGTGAACGATAATGATAATGGTATTTGAAAGAATATACTTATATTTTTTTGTGAACTATTATAAGAATTATTTTGTGTTCTTGTTGTGTATATCAGTGTCTAATTACCTACTATCCTAATAACATCCCTTTCCTATGAGTATGTAATTTGTAGTCTCAGACTGTATTACGCACTCATTCAAATGAGTTGAGTGATTCAAATCATATGATCGTTCTATTGGCTGATTCAGGGATCAGAGTTCTAAAACGTTGTGTAAGTGACTATTGGCGCATAACATTTTTTGCTATCGTTAGCTAAACCGAAAGCATGCGGAGAAAAAAAACGTTTGCTTAAAATTACGTGCCTTTGTCGGATTTATAGCCGATTACAGTCACACAATCTATGTTTATGAATTAATAATTATTGTCCACGTTAATAATACTTGATGTTTCAGTTACCATGTTCCAATTCTAACATGGGTAATATTTTGATTACAAGTACTTGTTATTTTCGTACTATACAAACATACATAAAAAGTACATTGTAAGTAAACTCGTAGAGGTATAGTGTAAATATTGCACACTGGAATACATGGCATAGTAATGTAAATATAATATTAGTAGTGAGTAGCCGACTACGCATGTACCTTACTTTGTACGCGTTGCTCAGCCACCTGCAGCGACCAACTTCACCCCGGGCATTATATTGGAAAATTATTATGTTCATTGAATTGAATTACGTGTTTTAATTGCAATACCTGCTATGGATACCGCTCGATAAGAAAGTTTCATTTGAAATAATAAGATAAATGGCCACTCTGTGGAGAGTCTAGGAGGCGAAATTAATATTGGAATCGGTCTGTGTTGGAGAGTACAGGGAAAAGTTATTGCAATACATGAGCCATTTAAAAGTATCGTATGTTCAGTGGATTCAACGTACCTGTCGTTAGAACGAGGACACGGTGACACATGTCTAACGGTATTTAGATTTTCAAGCCGTTTGTAAGCAGGTTTTGGCCGAAAGGAAAACCGCTAATAACGCAAAACGATGAATCGTTTTTCCCATTTACTGTAACGTCTTTGCTGCCGTATTATTTTTTCCCTACTTTTTCTTTGTACTACTGTACAAAGTACCTAAACATTCCACAGACGTACCTATTATTGTTAATAAAATCGTCACAATTCGTTTATGTGTGTTAATAACATATGAATATCCCTACAATTACAGAATGATATAAGGATAGTCGGAAGGAATATTCCATTCTACAGCATATTTGCAGTAGGTATTTTAGAACTCAGTTGTTTCGAATCGAGATTTGTTCTTCCATATTTTGTTACTAAGCCTATAAAGTAACGAAAGAATATATATTCTATATTTAATTACAAGCATAATATGTAATGTTTAAATAATTTACAGAAGAGGATTTATGTGTGTCAGTGGGTAATTGTAATTTTGATAATACACACAGATAACCTGTCGTATGAGCGGTGTAAGGCGATGTTGCAAGAGAGGCGATCGCAACGTTTTGCACTATACAATAATATTATACATGGCCAGGCGAGTGCTTTCAATTGATATATTTTCGAAACCGGTCTCAGTTTTCATAACATGCTTAGTGCGATGATAGGTTGTCTTGTCGAGTGGTTTGTCTGGAACCACCTCTAGCCGCTGCTATTAATAATAGACATGCATTTGGCCCTCGCATAAAATGGTACATAGGACTTCCATTTCACATTCAGCGAAATGTAAATATAACATCTGATTGCTTATATTATTTACTGATTAGCATTCAGTATGTATTCGTTTGTGCTGGCAATATTTAGTTGCATTTGTATGCAAAACAAATGATTTCCACATGAAGCCGATGTCCTACATGTAGGTACTGAAGGCCAAAAGTCAATTTGGGGCGCAATCGGAGGCTGCGCGCGATTCGCTCCCCAACAGTAAATGTCATGCCAACCGTCCACGGTGCTACGTGTTATATAATATTATTGCAACAGTGGTGCAACAAAATCCTGTTGTAAAGGTCTTTAAAGAAAATGAAGCACATAAAACACACAACTTTATGATGAAAGTAATATGCCGTTTATAGGGTTCAGGAACATTTTAGAATGATAAATTGTTAGAGACCGTAAGATGTTTTATCATTTGTATTAATTTGATTTGTTATCATATTTGAAAAACTGTACTGTCAAACCGTTTCTTTATTTTTTTCATGTTATATTTATTAAAGAGTAACGAATCAATAAATAATATCCTTTTCTCATTCAAGTTTAACGAGTGTGGGATGATACAACGTAAATCTGCGGGACGACCTTTATCGTATATTTAGGGTCTTACGTGGAATCAGGAACATTTCCATATTGAATATTCAATGCGTTCTCCAGCAAAATCTAATGTAATTGAGTGACACGCTTTTTAAGCGGTTAGAGCTCGCGTGTTGGATATTTCGGGCGTAACGGCTGTATTGACGTAAACCAATTCGATGAACGTGGGAAGCTCGGTATAATTCTTCTGTTTATTAGTGAACAGTTTAACGGCGCACTAAGGAGAACTTGCGAAATGTGGTGCAGTAACCTATGTACCTACTGTATTACTTATCGACAACCTTGAGTCGAAGTAGTCCGTCCATGTAACAGGTTACTGCAACAAGGAGTATGTTAGTTGTGAAATAAAATTATATAAAAATCTCACGCTACGTATATTTTTTCATTAAAGCGGTGATATTGTTTATTATCAGCAAAGGTCGTCTAAATGAAAACAAAAAGATCGTAGAGAGTCATTGTATTTCAACAAAGCGTGTGAATTTAGAGTTGAAAGTGTGCGTCAGAACAGGACACACTGAACACTGTAGCCAACAACACTGTGCTATTGTAGTGAACATGGAACACAATCGCTTATCGTCATTACAATTTACAATCATAACTAAACTACACATTTTGTACCTCAGTCGACATAATAAAATATTACACATTTATTTATTTATTTATTCATGCAAATACCTAATTATAGGGTTTACAAAGGGCAAGCCTAATGCCTAGCGGCATTGTCTTCCAGTTAACCTGGATGACAGTGAAATGTTGTGGTAGGCTATAATTTGTATGTACATAAAATAATATTAAATATTCCTTTAGAAATAACAGCTAATATTTCTTGCATTGTACTAATAATGGTGGCAAAATAGAATAAAGTGTCATAAAATAGCAACATTGTTTTATAGTTAGTACCTAATTCCCCCATTTGTAATATTATTTATTAAAGATCCTCAAGTCTCCTACTGTTTGCAATCAATTCTAAAATCAGTGCCCTCATTGCGATAACTAAGATTTCCATTTGGTTTGTGATAAGCTTATTTCTTAATTTATTACCAATGGGCCACTGATAATACCCAGTTACCCAGGGATACGTGAAGATTGGTATCCATGTTTCCTCTTATAAAATATGGATAATAAAGGCATAATTTGCCAAAATATTGTGCCTATTTTGTGGCATTTTACTGCAGATACAGCGAAAAGCGACTACACATTTATAATTAGTATACTTACTTAAATAATGAAAAATATAAAACAAAGTGAAAAAACTCGAGTGAAACGCTTTTTTATTTTTTGTCACCGTAACTAATTGTGATAGGTATAATAATAATGAAAAAATTTAAGTTATCAATAAGAATAATCAGTTTTTATAAATCATACGTTTTGAGATCGTACGAATTTTAGGAATAGTGTACCTATGTCATTCAAAGAGATATATTACAGAGAAATTAATGCATAGCTCAGTGTTAACGACTCCGCTTGATTCATTTGCGGTGTATGGCTAGCCCGAGGATATTAGCATAATCGGGAATTATGGCTCGCGTAGGGCGTATTGAAAAGGATTGCACGCATGGGTATGCCTTGTTACGGGAGTTCCTTCCTCTCGCTGTAATGACGACAGAATAATTAATTAGCCATCCTAACCTATATGTTTTGCACGCTTTATAATCTAGAACCAACCCGCCAACTAAAGTACAAATGTCAATAGCATTAATGACGTAGTGAACATGATATTTATCAAATTATAGGTGTCTTTAAGAATAAATTAGTATCAGTATGATTTTATATTAAGTAGTTCTAATTTCAAATAAATTGATCAAAATCGTTTCTGAATTTTTTTTTTTAATATGTACTAGTAATTGTCCATACATTATAAATCTTATCAATATTCCAAAACGTTGATTGAGGTGCCCGGAAAAAATTAATTCGTTTACTGTAGTTTAATGTAATTTTTTTCTTATGAATTTTGTAAAATCAATTGCTTACGAAACACTTTGTCTACAGTGCGCGGCATAACATACAGTGAACTCATGAGTAATATCAACACAATTAAGTACTGAAGGTTCTCGTTTATGACGATAGCTTTTGTCATAATCAGAAAGTTATGAGTGGGTTGCATGTGTTCGCGCAATTCCATTGCTAAATAAATAAGTAGGTTAAAAATATTTTACTTGTTTGTAGTAGCTCTTAAGTTAATTCTTGATGTGTTTATTATATCTATTATTTCTGTAGGTACTTATGCAGGTTAAAATAATTAAATTTTTCATAAGTAGCTACTTACACCGTTTGACAATTGAAGTTTTTATTTCTTAAGACGGGAATTTCAAAACTTTTTTAATAAATTATCTTATAAAAACCATTTAAGGCATTTTGCATAAGTGTTGATAAATTATAATTAATCTTTGCAGTCGAATTTAGGCTATTATATAGAAAACTTTTACAAATCAAATTTGAATTACTACTAAATATCTAGCGGTAAATACAATCTTCAGGCCGATTGCGGATATGTATTTAGGTAATACCATGGCAACCGTTCGGATGTATCGTATTTAGAACAGAGTTTGTATTAAGAATTAGGCCTCCGATATTTATTTTGATTCCGTAGCGGCCACGGGGGGGCATGTTTTCACATCTGCTGCAACGGACGGAAAATGTTAACCCACATTATGTTTCATTTCATTCTGTTTGTATTTAGTCTCCATGGTACATTGTATTTTGCGTCTCAAGCAAGGCAATTTTGATATCTTATGAATGTACCTTTCTTATTAAAACACATGTAGTAAAACTGTTCTCATTTTCAAGACGTGGAAGTTTAATTAATAATTATCGAATGATTGACTTTGTTTTCAGGTTAATTAAATCCGAGATTTATTTAATATATTTTTGACCTAAGTGTTGTTTCGCCCCCTAGATGAGCCCATATATATATATATATATATATATATATATATATAAGTCATCTACGGGGTGCCGTGTTAGTATACTTATTATTATTGGATATTGAATTGCAAATTTGTCTTGTAACTGTTTAGAGAACTCCTAGTTTTGGGTCACGTGAAAGGCAAATATACGTAACAGGCGTCGGCGATTCAGTACAGCGTGGCTAGGATCGACTTGGCGTCTTGAGGAGCGAATTGGAGTAGTGGGACGGATTAGGATAAACCGAGTCAATGGCCGGGTCACGGTGCTATTTGCGTTCTCCTGCCACTCCCTCCCTTCCCTCGCCGGCTTTCGTACTACTCGCCACTCATTCGTTTTGGTTAAAAATCTGTTGACATCCCATCTTACGGATTTATAAACTGAAACCCGTATGAACAGTATAAACGATAACATCTTTTACTAATTCAAGAATGATCTAAGATATACACCCATTTCTATAATTAGGCGTATATTTTGGACTATTGATATGTCTTTGTTAATCCGTGTTAGCAGTAGAAAAGATAGGATACATGATGTGTTATATATTCTTTGGAATACTAAAAGGCTTTAAAATGTTGCTTATTCTAGATTTACAAGTAATATAGTGACTAATATCGGAGTAATATTCTTGTTACGCTTAACTTCTTTCCTCGAGCCACGCTATTTGTCTGGTGCCATACGTCCCAAATATTTGACCGCTTCGTTGTGTTAATTACTGCGTCGATGATATTGTTGGAGTTAGTTCATGTTTAACTATGATTAATTAACTCGTTTATGGAGCCATATTTATCAGTCGGCCGCAATGAGAGCGCTCTGACCGCGCCCGCTACATATAAGCATACTTTAGTAGACATGTATCCATGTATGTATAACCTTTTTACAATTTTAACACTACTTTTAATAGAAACGCTCGAAGTTGGTAGCGCGGCTTTGCATCCATTATAATAATTAAGCACTTAACGATCAAACATGCACGTAACACAATCGCGGCTTGCATTGTATGTTGTGGGCATCAAATATAGGACTGACCCGTGGTTAGTGATCGTGGCTACTGAGCCGTATTTTATGATTTGATTGCCCCAGAACAAATATTTGTGTGATACCTAAGAGTAATAGTTCTGATTCTGCGTGCAAAGTTATCAATACAAGCATGCATTTATAAATTTAAACATATAGTTTATCAGCACTCCATAGCACAGACTCAGTCTAATTTGAGATCAGATGACCATGTGTGAAATTGTTCTAAGAAATTGATATTTTCGATGTTATCAAGCATTAGTATGTTACTTTTACAAATGTCCACAGTCACGCTGTGATTGATCAACATCCTATTTAAATATATATGTCTCCTCATTTAGGTAGAGTAGGACACCTGTAGATTGTGATGGCGACGTCGCGTCATGCAATAAGTTAGTTATTAAGGAGACGGAGGACAGACGTCAGTTCCAGCTGAGAACCAAGGAGATGTGCCTAAATGTGCTTTATTATGTTACGTTCTTGTAGTAGGTACGCACTTTAATAGGTCCGATACATATTCATCGATCGATCATCGATCCAAAACAATTCGAAAGTTTATAACTACTTCATTAATAGTATAGTTAAAGAACCAATTAAAAATGAATATTATGTAATCACACAAGCCGTTGCGATGTATGTGAGTCGAATAATTAAAAAAAAGCCTTTTTTTAACACGCTCTATGCCTTTTGTTTGGTTAAGATTAAGTTACACTATGATTCTATTGTCAACACACGAATGGGGTATAATAGTGTCGATTTCGTGTCTATGTACCAGAAAGCTTTCACTAACACGAGCCTGTGGTAATTATCCGCGTAAAGTTTGTGTGGGGATCGCGGGAATTCGCTTAAGCCGGGAAAGGTAATGATAATGACGCATTGTTGTTTGAACACAATCCACCTTCTAATGAACCGGAGGACCCTTGTATCATATCTGACACCTGATTCATTGTAACTAGCGCAATTCTCGTAAATGCTATTTGATATAACATTCCTGTGTAACCAAAAAAAAAATATTTGTTCCGTACTGCATTGAAAATCGCCTTTAATCGTTTTTAGTGAATATGTTAAGTTCGTTATAAAAACACTATTTGGTCGTGATTTTTCTATGTGTCACTACAAATGTAGAGTTCGTTTCATATATTTAATAGGTCTTTTAAAATACATATTTCTAATCATAGTAAAAGCAAACTGAAAACAATGTTAAAGCATAAACAAACATACGTATTTGTAAAATGTGCAGCTTACAATCGCGGAAGGTAGTATTAAAGAAAATGGTTCTTTTCTTAATAACAGAAAGGGAATAAAGAAAGTCGAGCAGTTTTGTTTTACGTTGTACGGCAAGAAGCAATCCGCCGTAGGTACCAGTCTGTAGCAGGAGGCAGGAGGCAACGTCCGGACAGCCGTGAAACAAAATAAAAAGTAAATACGGTGAACATACTTTAATAACATAGATGATGGAGGAAGGGTGTATTTTTTGTGTGAGTATAATTATATTACCTCCTTATTCACGTGACCCTCCTACGCTAGTGAAGTAATTGCATTGAAGGAAAAAGAAATAAGTAATATTCATCTAGGCAAATCACGCTTCGAGAGTTGCTCCACCGGTAAACAGAAAGGATAAGGTAACAGGTTTCATTAGCAGTTTTTCTGCCAAGATGAGTTCATTGATTGGATACAACCCCAACGCAAGTGCCTTCGGATTGGATTATTTATTGCTCGTTCTTACACAACAATACATAATCTGCTATAATATCTCCGATTTGGAACGCAGATGGAACGATGAGTTCTGTTACGATCTTTTAATACTTACTGGTTTCTAAAATCGCCTCATAGTTCAGAAAGCGTTTAGAAAATTACTTAATAATTAAAAAAATATGTGGTTCGTAGGAAAGCAACTAGGTACCTATTGTGATCGCGTGGACTTAAAAATACTGGGATTGCTTCACAATAACCATAAATAAAGCCTCATTAAATAAGTTGTTTAAAAATATGGATATTATTGTGCATCGAGAGCCCGTATACTTTATATGGGCTTAAGCGGCGAGTGGGTGGCGGACGGCCGTGAGCCGTCTTGCACGATTGGCCGGCCCTCGCCCCACTCATTGCGACACTACAGCTAAATAATTACGTATTACAATTTTCATATTACACCTGGATTAAGATTACCGTAAGTATTTTCTGATGAGTCATAATTAAATTAAGTATTCTAAAAGAACAGTTTGAATTACTCCGTACAATACGCCTTAATATCTCTATTATTTCGGCATACCGCCGGTAATGTGTTACGAGATCAAAATAGACAAATATACATATTATGCTTTGTTCCGTTAGTAAAAAATTAGGACGTAGGTAATAATAAACCGTAACTGTTATTATCTATATTTGAGTATGGCTAACATAGTGACAGGAAGTTGCGGATGATGGATATTGGCAGCGGATTTCTTATCTTTGTATAAAAAATAAACTATTTACAAACCTCTTGAAATAATAACCATAATTACTTTAACTACCTACCTAAACTTTGTGACTACTATTTAAAAGAAAATTATTTTGCACTACGAATAGTTCTTTAGTAATGTTAAGTCAGTAATATCGACCAAATTTTCTCCAAAATGATTTAATGTTGCATAAGAAATTTCAATAGTTTATCGCATCGCAATGAGAGAGTATTTGTGTACGAGTAGGCATGACCATTCGTTCGTTGCCATTCGGATGTATATATTACCAGTAGCTCCAAACCTCGGTATATGATTTATTTCGTTGTTTTCCGAGAGCGGGAGAGTGCATACGGATCTGTGATAGGTTGGTTGCGATCCCGACAGTTGCGTATTGTACGCCAGCCGCGACCCTCGGGGTGAACGCTCGGCGAGTCGTCGACACCGACGCGATAATTACTGTCGCTGCGACATCTACCTACGCCACGCTCGCCCTTCGACCAAAGGCTCTGCAACCATAATGCTGTTACGTTAATGTGTCTAATTAAGACTCGAGTACAAGGAGTATGATTTATGCATATCCACTAACTACGCGACAAGCCCTCGCGAGGATACAAATAAGTCTTTGTGTTAGTCTGAGATATATGTGGTCTACCACTATTACCTGAATGTTTCAAAAGTACATCAGACAGTTCTGATACAAATTAAACAAATCTATTTAATATTGCAGAATACAAAGAGACACAGTTAACATAGTTGATAATGTACGTGGTCAAAATTTTAATAACATTTCATTTAAGTTGTTATTTTTAGCCACGTCATGACAAGCGGTCCCCGTCGTTCATAGATACTCGCATCAGAGAACCTGCCAGTGTTTTGGCGGCCCTGAAAGAATCTTTTAACACCACCTTTAATGAACTTTGTTGTAGCGCTCATGAAACATCTCAGAAAGAAAGAAATTTCACAACTTTCATGTAAGCGGTAAAAATATCGCTAAATCTAAAAGTAAGCGATCGAAAGATGTTACGCATTATTTATTTCGATGATATAAATATATGCGCATTAATAGATTCCTACGTATCTATATACATTCAGTAGGCTATGCGTAAATCTCACTGCATATTTGTCGTGATGTGATTGATATTAATCGAAATTAATTCAAAAGTGATTGCAGACTGCTGTACTTACATGTGCCTAAACAAAGTGAAAGTACCTACTTTCGATATTACTTCCGAATTCGGTCGATAAAACGGCAGAGTGGTAAAAGATTAATGATGTATCACAACTGTTTTTGGAGACGAAACAAAACCTTCCTTTCTTGAGAAAGCTATAAAATATTGAACGCAATGACCCCTGGGCAATGCTTGTGACTTCAACTAAAAAGGATGTGGCAGGAAAAAATTACAATTCTGCGAACTTGTTATGTAGCTAGAATAGGTTACATTTCCTCAATATTGATATACATTTCTTAAGAATAAGCAAAATTTATAGCAGCTTCGTACGACCCATGTGAAGAATATCGAGGAGGAGACACAAAAGGTAATAATGTAGAGGAAATTTATGTATTGCACGTACAGTATGATTGACGTTAAATGAATTTTAGTTAAGACCTATAAGCCAAATTTGCATAAGTAAAAGAGAACTCAATATAGACCAAATAAACTTGGAGGTGGTAGAACAAGTGTTATATGATTTGCGCTATGAATTACCCCCGCCACACCCATTTCTACCGTAAAGTAGTAGTTTTTTTACAACAATCTGTATTTCCACATGTATACTAGAGTAGCAACTCTCAGTCCTCAAAAGTAGCAACGAATGAAATAAACTATAAAGTCCATTCAATTCCCGATAGGAAGTTGTAAATAAAAATGAGCCACCGCCGCCGGTCGACAAGCGATTAATTACTTTCTATTCGTTCGGGAGCTAATGACGTGAATCTCATATTATTGCATCTTAATATGTATTAACTTTTCATAATTTATAATCAACAAATGGGTACCTCGTTGCCAGGGTCTTGAAAAGCCCAGGTAGAGTTCCGCCCTGTGGAAACATATATCTACGCTTACCGCATATTTTTGCCGCAAGCAGCAGAGCATTCACTGTTGTGTTCCGGTTGTGGTAGGCAGACACTTTCGATTACACCTGTAATATGGGCCGCTCTGACACAAGTGATCGGAATTTAATATAAGCGGTGGCTTTGAGCTGTGTCTACGCTTAAAATTAAAATATCCACTTTATTTGTAGGTAAATCGTAATGTCACAAAAAGTATTTACGCACGATTGAGCGCCAAGAGTAGTGAAATTGTATTAGCATTTATACGCTACTATTGCATAAATGTTAGCAGACATTCATGTCAGTTTTTACTGGAATTCCATAACGATTTTCCGTATATGCTTTGTTATGTTATTGAAGATGAAAATGGGCTGCATGCAGTGCAACGATACCGATCCAATGAAAGCTGGAGTTCTCAAAATAGTGACTAATTGACTACGCTTAAACGATATGATATTGTCTGCGAAATAGTACTCATATAATAGTTTAAAAAATCCTGGAAATTAAAGATTTTAAAGATTAAAGACTTTTTATTGAACATAAAACACATATACAAGAATTGAATGCTCATAGAAATAATTTAGTAACATCACGCCTGTAATCCCCTAAGGGGTAGGCAGAGGAGTGTAGTACACCCCCACATTTCACCAGTTACGTT
>DWDX01003260.1:0-13436 GCA_018245675.1 Agara michaeli | reverse complement strand
CAATCCCGCGGACAAGTTGTACCCGTATTATGAAGAAAGTTCGCGCCGATCTAAATTAGGCCGTTTACGCACTCGTCTACAAAAACGCTGTAAAACATTATTTATTTATTTATTAATAATAGTAATTGGGACAATTTAACGCACAGCTGGCTCCGAATTAGGCAATTAAATACATGTGTTTCGATGATAGAACAGCTGATAAACGTACATCCTTATTTGATGATACTTATTAGATTTTTTATTACATTCAAACGCAAACAAATGTGCTCATCGCGCAAATGCTCGTACTGGGCGAGAATCAAACCCACCTCCTCTACCGCCTCCACCTCCAGTTTAACAGTCAGGCTCTCAAACCACTATACACTATAACATTAATTATTCTTACGCGCATAAATTGTACGCCCGTTAGCGTCGCCAGTACAGAGGCAATACGGACTTACCGTTTCACAATAAATAAATATTTGAATTTGTACGCCGTAAAAGGCAAAATATGGCTTGGACTAATAATCTTGTATGTATACCTCTTGTATGTATACAGGTATACATCTTTATATGTATACCCATATTTGTACAAATAAACGTCTTTGTCTTTGTCTTTGATTTGAAACGCTCGTTTGTAATCCGCCGTATCTCAGGACGTCGGCCGCCGAACATCATAACTGTCTACTTTTATTAAAAACTCCAGTTTCGTCTGTTCGCAACTAACTTGGGGTATATTCGATCGTCCGTTTTAAAATCGCCGCATCAAAGAAAGTCTATAATAACATTGTCTCAAGTAAACTCACACGGGGACTGGGCGGTGACAACATTCATGTTGCCACATGGTCAGGATTCGTCTGGATTCGCCCGAGATTTCACGCGATGCCCGGATCCTAACATAATACATAATACATCGGGAACAGAAGCTCGTTTTCATTTCAACGCGAGCTACAACTAGACTAACAGGCTTGTCAAACAAACGCCGCTATTGAGAAGAACTTAAAATTTAATACAGATCTACACGGATGGCGAACACTTAAATGTAGCATACAATGAAATCAAATAACATGCTATGGGTTCACTTGTGCTTAATCCAAGAAACGTATATAAATAGTAATAGCCGTGATAGCATAGTGGTTTAAATTTCAGTGTCCGATTCCCGGGGTCTAGATTCATATCCTGATACGCACCTCTGACTTACAGTGAACTCACAAAGGAAAACATCGTTAGGAAACCGGCACACTTTAGAGACGTTGTAAAGTAGGTAGATAACATCTTCTGAGGTGCGTGAAGTGTGCCAATCCGAACTTAGCCAGCGTAGAGCATGGCCTAAATCAATCTCGCTACGAGAGAAAACCCGTGACTAACAGGACTAGAACAATATCCGAAAAAAAATAAGTATAATTTATTTATAAACTAGCTTTTGCCCGCGACTTCGTCCCGCCCCCGCCGCAAAAAATGTAATCATTTACGACATCACATTTGGAACCTCAAAAATAACAGTATTCCTCTGCTATACAATCCATGTTATTATACATATAAACCTTCCTCTCGAATCACTCTACCCATTAAAAGAAACCGCATCAAAATCCGTTGCGTGGTTTTAAATATATAAGCATACAGAGGGACATAGAGACAGACAGCGGAAAGCGACTTTGTTTTATACTGTGTAGTGATGTAACATTCAATAAAAAAATCAATAGCTATTACGTCCCGAGTAAAAACGTTTCAGTTCGTCAAACCAACCGCAATCAGTAAGTTGACATCTCTTTCAACCAGTCGACGCGGACGTTTTCGACGGTTATATCCGTTCCGATACTCCGCCTCCTCCCTTTTAGAGATTAAGTGCGGAAATTGAAGAATGAAATGAAATATTTCGAGGAAAAATATTTACTATGTATCGCTCTTGGGTGTTGTGATTTCTCAATTTCGGCGA
This sequence comes from Agara michaeli, assembly GCA_018245675.1. Classification (NCBI taxonomy): domain Eukaryota; kingdom Metazoa; phylum Arthropoda; class Insecta; order Lepidoptera; family Hesperiidae; genus Agara; species Agara michaeli. Next base: position 11,521 of record DWDX01003260.1, on the reverse strand, counting down.
ATTTCGTACCAACCGCTTTTCTCTATTTTGTATATTTTCAAAATTCTCAAATTAAACATATTATATTTCGTGCGTATATTAGGAGTAACATTTCGTTTCTAGTATGAGAAATAATTTTGTGCGTTTAAAATTCAATTTGTGGTAAGGCTGCCTGCCACTCGACAATTTAGATTATCTGAATACAGAAAAGAAACTTTATGCTAAACCAAACGCATTTTCTGTTGGCGGCAAACGTCTAGAATGCACCGTAGCTCGAACACTGAATACTAACAAATGCATAGCAGATACCACGCAGCATGACTATAAAGCACTAAGCACGCCTACTTCCGCTCATATAACTACAGCGTTATCCACTGCTAAAGACATTACAAGCGGGAACAGGGAACCATTAAAAAAAAGCAATGGATACTTAACACAATATTAAAGCATTCTAAAACAAAAACAAACGAGCCGATAGTAAAGGTTAGTCTCGTTTCGCATTTCCATCACGTAATTGGCGTAAACAACAAATAATGTTACGTGAAGACGGTTCATAATTAACATCAAAAAGATGGAAGAGCGTCACCGGAGCTTAGGGAGTTAAAGGATACATACGGCTTTGTAGCGATTAAAACACTTGAATTTGAGTGTCTGTGCGGTCTTCTGAACGCTTCCATTAAGTACTTTAGTAGTTAGTATGTTAAAGAGGGCTTTATAATGTTTGAAGAGCTTAATTAATGTGCTGGGTAGATAAATACTCACTTTGTGCTTATAATCAAGTGTCAGCATTTAAAAGGTTTTGGTAACACAGTCGCTAAACATTAGTGTGATAATACCTTTAGTTTATTTTTTTTTATAATAAATGTCAATTTTTTTATGTGCATACTTACAAAAGACATGCCCATCTAATAAAATTACAGGTAATAAACATGGTTTTAAAATATCGATAATTAAAAAAAAAAGTAACATCACGCCTGTAATCCCCTAACGGGTAGGCAGGGGGTGTAGTATACCCCCATAATTAATTAATTATTTATTAATCGATAATTAATTACACTTAATATCCTACCGCAATAATGACGAAACATTGGAATGGTTAAAATCGGTCAAAAATAAATTAAATAAACACAATACACAAGGTATTGAATGAATAAACCTTTATTTATAATCCGATTAGCGTATGACTAGTAACAGCTAGAACAACACACACAACAATAATATACCGATACTCCGAGAAACAAATTTGTGGTGAAAAATATTATTTCAAACCACATTAATTTGTCTAACACAAGTATCAGTGGATTCATTTGTCACTGTAAGCAAATCTATACTCATTCAACACATCCCAATCACAAACATTACCGGTACCTATCTGAAATGAAAACAATTTCAACAGATCCTTTCGCTACTCGAAACATTCTATATCTACTGTGCAGTATACAATTGCAATTTTAATTCGATTATAACAATATTTAAAACGTAATAACAAGATTATAAGATGTAACATAATCAAATGTCCCTGAGACTAATATAATATAGCGGACTATTTAAATTTATTTCAAAGAACACGAGTTATTAATAGCACCTAGTTTTGTATTAGTAAAACCTGAAAAAAAATATTCTTCTCTTAATATATGAGAATAATAAACAAAAATAGATACTTCTAATATACAGCTGAGAATAGATCTTACTAGTTACTACTAGAGAACGAAGCAGCCAATTATGTTTTTTTTTTAAATTGTAAAATCTATACATTTGTTTCTGGTTACATTCCATCAGTCTGACATCTTTGGTGGGTTAAAGTATTCCGTAACCTGCGAGTAAATCTTAGCCTATTTTTTACTTTTTATCTCTAATCCTTTTGCATTTCTTTTCGCCGTGGTCATATCTGGTAGCATTTTAACAGTAGGACATGAGTTCGGAGACACTGCAAGCCTTATCGCAACATTCGGTGACCACGAATCGCTTGTCACGGGACGGGTGAGACGTGCTCCTGGCGCGGTGTGGATGAATCCATGGCCAGCCTGACTCAGTTTCCTGGTCCTTGTAGTATTGAGACAAAATTGAGTCTGAAATAACGACATTAACTTATAGGGATTATATGGAAACGTAGGATTTCTTTCGACTTTTGTTTTTCATAAATCGATTACTAAAACGGAATAATTGAAGGCCAGACTTTTCAGTCCGCAACTCTTTTAGAGGAAGAGAAAATGATACTCACTGTACATGGAGCTGCTCAACGCCCTCTTGTCATTGATAGGAACCCCGAAACAAATGAGTCCGAGAGCTTTGGACAGCGCCCGCCCGCAGTATACCTGGGGCTCGATGTCTTGTACAGAGAACGGACTTCCGCCGATGTGGCCATCACACTGCGAGATCATCAAGAAGAGAACACCGAAGGCGAGTGTGCCGTACAACTTCATCTGAAATTGTATTGAGAAGTATGGATAAGCGTAGTGCATGTGATGTGTTTCGCAGCTTTTTGATATTGTCTATGCTTGTGCTGGCGATTATTCGCCATCAATTGCTACAACACTCAAAACATTTACTCGATCATCACTACATCGTTATGCAGACAATCATTTATTCTTAGAAGGCAAATCAGAATGAGAAGGGCAACGTGCAGGCTGAATTTTAAATAAGTCTGAGCTTTCAGCAGCGGTAGCTAAATTTATTAACCGGTCGCTCTACAGGTTCATCAATGCAGTCGTCCATATCGTGACTACAAAGACCAGCCAATAACGCTGATGTACAGTAAAAGTTGATAAGGAAGGTAGTTCCATGAATAATCCGTACAAAAGGCTATGTGGGTTGTAAGACCTGTGATATTAGTAATATTAAATATTATAAATATGTGGAGTATCGTATATTATGATGAATAGAGAAATCTACACTTACCCTTAAGTTATAATATTTCTTGGAACTTCGAAGCGTCTTACGCGATACAATTTGTTGGAGTGTAGCTGAACGTGGAAAATCCACCATTATATACCCCCAGGGTGGATATTAATATTCAATAACACGTCAATTCCAGTAACTATCAGGTAATTGCTTACTGAAATTTGAGTAACGACCTCCGTTGTACACGTGAGCTTTTGAATAATTAATCAATAGGTGTTACATTTTCTACCTCAACTCATAAACGAGGTTAGTAGAGCTTGAGAATCTAATAGACAGGCCCGAATTCATTGGTTGGAAATAATATTTTCGCTTGGAATTAATGTGACGTATTTTTTCTGAATCCATTGTAAACATTTAGTTGTACGTAACATAAGCAAACATAATTGACATAATGACTATTGTTAAATTCATTAATCTCCTGTTTTACTTTTTTAGTACGCTGTAAAAGTCAAAAATTGGTTTGAACTATTGAATCTGAAAAAATATTTAATGTGCCCATACTTGTGCAAATAAACGTCTTTGTCTATGTCTACAGGTAAGCAAATCAGACAGTGACGAGACAACAACAGACAGAGAAACAGGGCAAACTATATCTGATACATAATTTAAAAGCCTCCACTGCAGCAAAATTTTCAACACTATTTCGAATGATGATTCTAGACGTGCCTTTTTTCACAAGAAAACTACGAATAACGGAACAAAACTCTAAAACATTGTTCACGAAGAAAGTTAGCGTAAGAACCCGGAACAAAGGCGAAGCTTGTATTAAATTAAGACATCCAACTTAGTTCAATACAAGTTGTAGAACCGTAAACAAATGTTCCGAACACTTTTGGCTCTGTACGTGAACTAATTTTACGGTAATATCTTCAAAGTGTGACTAAAGATAATTATAAAATATCAATTGTCTTTCATGAAAATGCAACAGGCGTAAATGGGTTTATGGGAAACGCGCACTGTACCGCAGAAAAAGCAATGAGCATCACGAGAAAAACTGTGGGAAAACCGAAACGTATATTGACAAGCAAAAATCTCCAAACTGACTACAATTTTATACAATAAAAATTTACATACACCGTACATTTATAATTACAACTGATGCTCAAAAGATGGCGTTACAAGTATCGATTTGTATCAATAGTCATGTTTAATAACTAACAATTAAAAGGGTTACAATAAACTATTTTAAAAATGATTCTGTTCCCTACAGGCTTCGAAGACCCATCGCAATCATTGAAGTTAAGAGTCACAAAAAAAAAGTGATAAACAGTTAGGTATAAAATGCGAGTGTCGACGGATTCTGGTACCGACGGAGACGAAGACTAATTGTGAATAAGTCGAACCCTTTTTAAGTCCCACTGCTGGGTCTCTGCAAATACGGGAGGTCTGAAGCTTGCTACATGATGTTTCAGTGCGGATTGGGTTAGGGTTTGTAGCCAATCCGTTTGTCGGATGTTTTAAGCCACTTTTAGGGCATTCGACGAGGTTTAACGATAACCAACGATAACAAGGGACAAAGTGCCCAACGTGTCCTTCGGAACACGCAAATGAGTACAGACCACGCCTCGACTACAAGCGCTTCGTGGAGAACACTTTAATATTTCCTGCTTCAGCGCTTTCACTTGTTTGACGTCAAGAATCGTTCCAGTCTGATTAAACTCGTGTGCGTAAACAGCGAAACACAAGCTGACGGATTTGATGGGTGAAAATGGAAATATTCTAATGGGTGTCTGATGGAATAACAATTCAGTATTAATTTACCATTCACTCGGGCTCTGAGGGTACCTTCCGAGTCTGCCGTATCACGCTTACAGTGCCAATTTTTCTTCATCGTTCGTATATTTCTCTGAAATTTTAGAAAGTTCTAGGTATTTGTGTCGCAGACATTTACTGTTTTCCAAAAATCGCCACCTATATTGCTCTGTGAAATATTATTATTAGGCATGACGGGTTCTGCGAGAAATAGCCAAACGAATACAGACTATCAACGATGGCCCTTCTAGTTAATAAGTAACAATAACTGTAATGATAAGTCGTGTCCTATAAACAAATCATTATCTATAACAATATCGTCTTGAAGATGCCTAATGCATACTAATACTACTAATACTAATACTAGTCTCTAAACATCATACAAGGCTGTCTCGAGCAATGGCCCCAGTATTGCAAACACTGAGCAGATAAAAAAAATTACTTTATCCCTTCAGAAGATTTAAAAAAAATTGGAAACATGTTTCATTCAAAGCACTCGAATAATGACCATACGATTATGACATTTTAATACATTGCTTATACATAATACATCATGCTCATACACGTAACTGACAGATAATCATCTCTAAGCTTCAGCGTTTTTTGCTATATTTTTCATGCATACGATTCTTCATTATTGCTCTTCAGGGACCAAGATTCCTTTCAGGGAATTATTAAACATGCTTAATTTAATAGGCCTGTCGCTCAAGAGAGATCATTAAAATTTTGTTGGTATTTTATTTAAATAAGTACAATAATACATTTCACATTTACGCGGTAATTATATTTTGATATTATGTGCTTTTACCCAAATATAATACGTAATTCGCTTTCATTTAGTAAATGTATATATCATCTACTCTATTAACAGTTAACTAACAATAGGTACGTTTTCATAAGTCTATAGTGATATATAGACGGTACCAGTACGCTAACAACTTTTCAAAATGTTTAATAAAACATATTTATCATTATTGCTATTATCAATTTTGTTATTATTACACACCTATACCGGTACAGTATGGAAATAACTTTTCTTTTACTTGCAAGAGGTTCAGTGATTTATAAAAGATTGCGAACTTTGCCGGCTCCTTCGTGTGCTGAGGATTTAATTTTACACACATATACCTATGGTATATACAGAAAAGTATTTCTTTAAACTTGAATTTTAAAAACAGGTTTCCATGTAATTAATATGATCTTGCACAACAAAAATATTGTATCGGTACCTACCTCCTTATAATCTTACTATTCGTAGACATAGTCCTGAAAATAAAATAACAGACACAGAAATAATTTGCAATTTTCATAAGTTTTATATATAAAAAACGGTATTAGTTTTATTGCAAACGAAAATTATTTCGGTTTTTGTTTTCAGTGATTTATATGGATGTCGTCTAAGACCTAACATAAAATCGATCCATTTTTTATGGATAAAATTATTTAGCTGTACAATTAATTTAACAAATCGTATAAAAAATTTAATTGACCCCTACGTATTCTGTTAACAGAGACATCTAGTAAATTTAGCAGAAACTGTGTTCTATTAAAACATTTTTGAAATATCTTAAAGTAATTAATAGTGCAATAGAAATAAAATAATTAAATGCAATATAACATCTGGTTTATCAATATTATTTAAAATTAAAATATTCTCATTTTTTTAGTTTCTGAACAACATGAACTGTAACTTACTGCTTACATGTGACATTGACATATGTCATGATGACTAATGACATATTTGACATATATTGTAAATAAGGCATATAAGCTATATTCCACCTTATCACATTGAAATAGAGACGAAACGACAAATTATTAGCATTGCCTAGATAAAATGCATACTGTAAATATAAACCGGACCAAGCTTTTAAAATACCAGTTATTTACCGCTAAGTTACATTCTATTTCTTGCGCTCTCCTTTCTAACCGTACAGTACGACGAGCGTCAGGAAATTTACGTTTTTGCAAAAATGTTAAATATAATAGACATCGGTTTCTTGGGTTTAGCGTTTACAGTAGCTTTTACTGGATTCCTGATAAATAACTTTGAAAAACATGTTCCTGGGTTCGTTATAAAGGGTTTTAGGTATGGGAGCTTCGCGTATCAAGGCAGCGGCGGGAATTTCCTTCAAGTTATCGAGATACCGAAATCGTATTATAGACACTTTTATTCATTTTCCTCTTTGCTTAGCTGTGTCACTTTGTTTTACGCAACTTTAGTGTATTTTTATGGTTTCGAAGTGCATAATTATGTGACGATCGTGCTAAAATTACTCCTAGAACAGGAGCGGCCGACAGGTTGGTATAGGATTTTATAATTTTATTATTCATTTATTCTTTATTGAACCAAAAATTAACTGTCGTAGAAAGGGTGGGCTTGATGCTAAATAGTTAATAAAACAACAACAACAACATACCGTGAATAGTTAAAAAATAGTAATAATACAAATAGCTAAATAATAGAAATAGTTAATAATAATAGTAAAAAAGTTACTTTTGTATGATGTTTACAAACAAATTATGACCAGCTTCTAAGAAGAAGTGCCTTACATGATCCACAAAAGCTGCTTTTCTCAAACGGTCTATTTCATTCAGGAAACAAAAGTTTAGTACCAGTAGTAGTAAGACCAGTATCTAGGATGTGACAAATGATTAGTTATCTTTATTTTATTTCAGTATCCATTCTGGCATCAATGGCAGCACTGTTTCTGCTAACTCTCCAGTGCATCAGGAGGTGCTATGAAACTCATTGCTTGCAGGTGTTCGCCAAGTCCAGCAAGATGAATCTCAGCCATTACATCGCCGGCCTTGGCCACTACTTCGCTGTCATTGTAGCCATAGTCGGACAAGCACCTTTATTTTGCGGTACCATACATTAATAATACAAACATAGAATAAGTATGTGGTTCGCCCAGGTCAGTGCTGCCTATTTCTATCCTGAAGCAGATGCTTAGTCTTAATGGGTAGCAACACATGTTCCATTCGGATCCAGAAAATGTTAGAAATGTGAAAATCATTGTCTGTCTATTTTTAAAATCATGTATACTTTTAAGTGATTTTACTTATTTAACGTATAGTCTATACTTTTGTCTCTACAGGTGAACAACATAGTGATAACATTGTGTGGGCTGATGCGAGAACCATATTGTTCCTCTTTCCTGGATTTATAATATTTTTCTGGGCAATGTACGAGCAGTTTCAGACAAATGTGATATTTGCTAATTTGAGAAAAGAAAAGAAGTCAGGCCAAATTGTGACAGAGGAACATAAAGTGCCCAACGGCAGACTCTTTGAGAATATATCTAGTCCACACAGATTCTGTGAAATTATCCTTTACACTGTTCTATTATCCCTGATACCGACAAAGACATTCTTTTGTATATACATCTGGGTTCTGTCTAATCAGGTTTGTATTATGTATGCATTTTTCCTTGATATTGTCATAGTACCTACCATTTTGCAGAATTACCATACTATATACATATAGATACATTATATTAATTAGAAATCAGCCTTGGTAAATACCGACAGATAGTAAACTCAATAAAAAAGCACTTGTAACCAACCAGTTTCTAAATAAAATTCAATTATTTAAAATTGATAATAGTCGACTGAATTGAAAATTGTATCTATAATTTTTGACAAAAGTAAAGCATTTGCATTTATTTCAGATACAAACTGCAATCCAAGCCCACGAATGGTACAAGAAAACTTTTAAAAACTACCCCGAAGAGAGGTACGCTATTTTCCGTGGCATACTATAAATTCAAACTTCGAATATTCATAAATGTTCTATTTTTGAATACCTATACAAAATTTTATATGTTGCATCGATTATCGTGTGAGATACATCAATATGGCGAATATTCCGCTCATTGCATTATGCACTTTACCTGCATTGGTTTATTGTGTAATGATGTAACTTTAGTTTACTTTTTAGCGGTTTATGGATCGTTAATATTAACGTAATCTCATGCGAAATGGTTTTGTCTACAGTAATTATTGTACTGCCGTAATATTTTGACCATGACACTACTTAGGTTTTTTAAAGCATTACTTTCATATACTTACACTTTAGCAGTCACGATTCCTGAACTTTTAACTGCTTCATTCGTATTTCGTAGTCATGATTTCGTGTTTAGTATATTATGTATCCTCAGGATATTATAGCAAGCTAATTAAATTATTTGATAGACTGTAAAAGAGATTATGTGCATTTTTTAATCAGTTATTGTTAAGTTTTAATTGCGACTTTTAAACATAGACTGCTATAACACGTGTGGCGTATTTTTAGCCATTCCCACCCAATACAGTTACAAATGTAAGACGTGTTTCAAAACACAATTTAAAAATATTTTTCTAAAATTAAGTTTGTAAGATAATTGTTGCTGCACTGGTTACAAAAAGTAAAAAAAAGGAAGAAATTCAAATGTACATAAGTAATCGTAAATATATGGTACAACTGTTGAATTTATTATATTTAAGTTAATGCATAAATATGTAAATTTAAAAGAAGTTATAAAATTTGAATCCATTAATGTAATTTCGAGATGTATGATTGCCAATGAAAATATTTATTTATGTACTTAAATGTATAATAATATTAATATACTGATGTTACAAAAACAAGTAAGCACGTTTTTTTATTTAATTTTATCAAATCACTTACATCCATGAATATAAATATACTTAACGATTTTTAATTGATGAGATGATTATTACATTTTTTATTATGACTACAAAATTGATTCTCAAAAATTTTATACAAATATGGTACATTGTAAAATATCCTATAAAATTTAATGTAAAAGATATATGAATCACCTACTTATATGTACAATATTCAAATGCATCCATCAGCGCTCTATATTATAGAATTTACTAAAGCACTGCAACATAGGCTGTGTACATTTTCATATTGTAAAAAAAAATGGTAGGTAATGATTATCATAGCTTACAGACAGACACTAGCAGATTTTCCAAGTGTTGCTACTTTGAAATATTTTATTCGAGGTTAAAAAAATACACATTTAGTATAATAAATTACTTTAATAACACTTCCATCATAGTTTTAAAAACGTTCTAAAACACGCATACCACACAATGATGAGTGCTTGTAGTATTATTGATTTCACAGCTAGCTCCTTACTTGAACAGGAAACTGTAATAAAAAGAAATACTATTTCGTTTTAAGTATCACTAGAACCTTGAATATATAAGATATATTGCATTATCAAAAAACAAAGTAATGTAAATTGACCTAACCATAATACTATTATAAGTGGGAAAGTGTGTCAATTTGTTTGTCCGTCTTTCATGTCAAAACGGAAAAACGGATCTATGTGATTTTTGGTATGGAGATAGCTGAAGGGTTAGAGAGTAAAATAGGCTACTCTTTTTCGCGGGTAAATATCGAATTTTTACAGGAAAACACGTTTGAAACAAATGAGCATCACAGATGGCGTTACGGACGCAATAATAGTATGACGTGTGAGCTGCAAGTAACAGCTGCTTGTATAGTATAGTTTATTCTATGTTATAAACTCTTCTCACACTATGAACCTTATATAACTGTAACTATCTGTCGTTAAATGCTTACCATGACTCTTGCAAACACTATCCCACTACTTCTCTAGCTAAGATCAATCACATAATCAAATGTCTGTTCTATGGATAAAGTCAGAACCTTCAATGCCTCCGTACCACATCATATAAGTAAAACACCCTAACCATTAGCAGCTGTCAAAATTAGTATAATAGTTTATATCCTCACCTGTAAGGATAGCCCTGGGTTTTTGCCCGGAAAACGGACAGCAACAGTGAGAAGAAGACACAGACCAGCACAAGACCGACCACTGTCTGAAACCTCCGTCTCTTGCCGTCGTGGTCTGGTTGCGGCGGGTCGGTATTCTTCACTCCGCCGGCCGCTTCTATCATCAGAATCATACCTACCACTACTGCACCGTCTGAACGCAATATTGAGGAAATCAATTTACATTGCGTATAAAGTTATGTGACCAATTGTATTCATTGAACGGAGTTCAGTAGCTTGATAGTCAATTGTATAAAGATTACAGAGTAAGAAATATGACTAATAGTACATTTTTAATAAAAACCAGTTATTCAAGAACCTTTGACATCAATTATGTACAGGATATTGCACTTATACAAACATAATTCACCTGCAATTAATAACCAATATACCTTATTTACTCAATACCTTGTCAGTAAATAGTAAGCAGCCAATTTATGTAGCACTGTTTGCATTGATTTAGTTTCCAATAATAAATAATCTGAGCAATCACTTTGCACACTTAGTGCACACAATGACAGTAAAATTTGGAAATTACCAAGACCATTTTTTTAATTGTCCAACCTAGAAAATTAGCAGTGAGCATAGATTTTATAAAGGATACTCAATATGGCCACTATATAGCTTTCCAACACAAATTGACCATGTGATCCACCATTAATATACACAGGGCCATTCTTCGATCTATGGAAGAAAGGGGGTCCTCGGATCTGGTTCCACATCTGACCAGATACCATGGCGAAGCAGAAGAACACCGCCCCAATGGCCCACATCTGCTTGTTCTGGAGGAATTCCAGGTTGTTCCTTCGCAAGTAGAGCAGACCACCGACTAGAAGTATGACTGCACCAACGGCTACTGCAGCACCATAGTTCGGTGGTCTGAAGATTCTTACCTGCCAATAACGTTCAGAATGCTACAGCTAAACATCCATAAAGTAATTTTATTGTATTTTGAATATAGCTAAGTTAACTTATGCTAGTGGATTCAGGTTGTGGATAATTCTGACATGACTCCACACCCAATTTACATTCTACTACCAGGCTGTGATTATGTCTTACTGCTGGAAAGCTTAC
>DWDX01003259.1:0-13437 GCA_018245675.1 Agara michaeli | reverse complement strand
TAGCGCGTTCAAACAAACAAACAAACAAACAAACAATCAAACAAACTCTTCAGCTTTATAATATTAGTATAGATTATCAGCTATCCAATTACCGTAACATTTGGATAAATTGGAATCATGTTCGTATTTGAAATTATTTGAATTATGATTAAATTTATTTCAAATATTCCATGTACATATTTCTTTCCTGTTTATTATACGTGTAGATATTTTCAGGTGAAAGGCGAGCCCTGGAGGAAGCTGCTCAGGACCCTCGTCGCGGCAGAGAATCTGGTTGACGTATTTGAACATTACGGCGTGGACGTGTATCTGACCTCCAGCGGGCTGACCGTGCTGCCGGAGCACCGCGGGCAAAACATCGGAGCCAGGTTAATTGAAGCCAGGTAAGGGGTCTCGGAACAACGCCATCTAGTGACGTCTACCGCAAACTATTGAGCAACGGCTTTGGTGTTCCTTGTTTAAAACTCTGGTAGTAAATTACGTTTTTTTTTTACAGAAGGGAGCTTTGCAAAGCTTTCAGCATCGGAGCGGCGTGTACAGTGTTCACGGCGAAGACGTCGCAAGTGTTAGCGGCCAAAAGCGGGTACGAAGTTCTGGCGGAACTGGATTATAGGGACATGTTGAAACATGGCGTGGACTTGAGCGACTCCGACACGCCGTCCGCTTTGGTTATGGGAATAAAGTATCCCAGTTGACCGTTTTCAAAATGATTAAAACAAGTGATCGATAAAATACTGCTATGAATAACTTTGATAACTTAAATTTGGATTTTGAATTGAAATTAGCAATTTCGGTTCATGCTCGCGCTGTAATTGAGTTTCCAAAAAGCAATAAATGCTTAAGCTTTTTTTGATAGTCAAGAGCGTGCATCGAAATTTTTCAGGTATTTAATTTCGAAACCGACAAATTTATTTTATTAGGGTACTTATGCATTTAAGCTGTTCACTAATTACATCTGTTATAAATTAATGTCAATTTTGAGCAACAATTTATATTCATATCAAAAACATGTTACATATATCTCTACAGGGAAATAAGAGATTTGAATCATGTGGTAATAATAGGGTTATTAAACTTATTAATACAATAGTTCGCCTTGGATTCCGTGCTGGACCAAAAAACATGTGTACGTTTCTCCAACAAATGTACTTGTTTAGCTATGACACATTAATTTTTATTAGGCTTAGAATCATAGAATAATACAAATGCAATTTATGTTAAGAAACAATTTTTAGATCAGGTATTTTATGTCACAAACTTTTTAAATTTTAGATATTTTATACAATGGGAAACTATTGCCATAGCAAACTTTTTTATATCAAATATATAATGAATAAAATACAATTTAATAAACTATTTTGTTACTAGTTAAATCATTAATTGAAAATTGTTATAGGTGTACTAGATATATGTATGTAGTGCATGAAATAAGTTATATTCTTCCGCAAAAATAGTGTAAAAATACAATAATATTTACAAAATGTTAATATAATAAATATAACTGTTCTGCGACTAATATTAAGCAACACTGTGATAAACTGAGACAATAAAATCGATTATAATTCGATATTGCGCTATTGTAGATGTTTTCTATATCAGGTGCTCTTCAATATCTAAATAGCATAATGCCTATAAGAAGATAAAAAGGTTCTCAATTCAAACGACAATTCGACTCTGGCGCGAAAAATGACAGCTGACATTGGGTACCTTTTTGTGTTGCCAGTTCATTTACTTTCCCCAGTAGCAAGGTAAGAGTTTCATTTTTATTATCATCTGCTACATTGTTACATGTATTTTAAAGCAAATGATTGCTATATTTTCCTTATCATACATTGATAAGTTTGTTTTGTAATGTTAGTTTATACTTAAATGCCTATGTATGGTTTTGATTAGCACAAATAATATATGATAATGGTACTAATAAGTGGTGCTAGAAATTATATATAGATGTGTTTGAGTATTAACAAAGGATAAATATATGAATAAAACTACTACCCTAACCTGTCTATTTTTATTTATTCCTATACTTTATTTATCATGTACAAATGGTACCACGAAAATTCAAAATCGCATACGAATATAAAAATAGAACACAACATTAATTTTATAGTAAATTTATTAAGAAATCCACACGACACATTTTATTTATTATATTTACGGAATACAATATCATATATTATAATCATTTGATTTTATATAAATGATTTAAAGGTTTACGTATAAATCATACAATGAAAGATTTCTCCGGAGCTGTATCTCCTGTAAAATGAAACATCAGGTAGGAGGTGGCATTGCTAGTATATATTTGGATGCAGTAAGCTGCAGTAACATATTGCAGATTACAAAAAACAATTTTTTTATATGAAATCTATTAAAGACATGGTTGATTTGCAACAATTAAACTTGTAATAACGGACCAAAAAGGGCCGGAGATACGTTAACGTTATATTAAGCTTGTTTACGTTTACAGCATTGATTTAAAATTGATCTAAGACTAGAGTTTCATCAGAATTTTGTCTTTTATAAATTCATATAAATAATATTTTTATATAAGATTCCTAGACAGAAGCTCAGCTAAGGGACTCAGCCCCTGTTTAATACATTTCAATACTACGCAATACAAGTATCTAAATTTGTAAATGTATACTACAAATACTCGTTATTAATAGTACATTATATCTAAAAAAATAATAATCCTATGGCAAAGAGTATTACGTAATATTATAAAAGAGAGTCTAACATTCATTGCAAAAAATAAAAGTGCACATAAAACTCGGTAACGCTTGTGCGATTAATTTATTATTAAACCATAGCGCCGGGTCTTTAACGGGGTAAGCAGAAAGCACCCAGTGCCAAGTATCTCTGTCCTTACAAACCTGATGTGCAAGACTTTGTTTGGTATAAAATTCTACGAGATATTTGAAATGTATTTTTTTTTTTTAATTTATTTATGTACACACACAGAGTTCATAGTGAAAAAAAAACACAGACACAAGAGTACAAAGGCACTGCTTATTCCATATAGGAATCTCTTCCAGCAGACCTGCAAGAGAAGAGTTGAATAAAATGAGGCAAACTTAGTGTGCACTACATTATATGAAATATAAAGTATATCATATATATATATATATATATATAAACACAATATAGATAGTATATGACATAGAAACATATGTAGTATTCTATAATTATCTTGGGACGAACCCACACGCGGCTTTCTGATCCCAACTTCAATAGAACCTCTGTTATGGTAACCGGGCAGCTGATATGCTACGCATATAGGTTTCAAAGTATAAATATAATTTTCCACCCGACAGAAAAAAACATTCATGCTGATCACAGCAATGTTTCTCGTACATTGACGACCGCCAACCGTGGTTAGAGGCATTAATCAAAAAGCCAGTGAATATATTTTTAAGTGTTTCGAGTAGTTTAATGAACGAATAACATTCAGAGAGCAAACTGAGCAATCTCATTGTTAAGGCGATATACGAAATTTTGCTTTTTTAAATATTAAATATAATTTATATCTTATATGCAAGATAATAAAATCAAGATATCGTATCTAAAACGTTTCAATCGGCACTCTGGCAGCGTGCGTGGCGGACAAAGTTTTAGACCTACCGCAAATGCAGCAGACACGTGCCCAGCAGTGGGTCTTAAATATGGTCGCAGTCAATTCATGCAATAAATATACATATTTTCAGAGCCTCCACAAAGGGGGGTAAAATTTTTCAAACAAGAACACATATCAAGTTCCAATATCACAGTCTCAATTATTAACGAACCAACCAAATAAATGACGTAATTGTTGTAAAAAACCTTCATCCTCATTACACAGTGTATTTTAAAACGTCGCATGGATTATTGCAGATGTTGTTAGGGGCGGAATTTAATACTTTCGACATTAAAGAAATATGATTTTTTTTTACAACCGTTCTTTAATCCTTCCATACAATGGAATTTACTTATAGAACAAGCACACCTTACTGATACAAACTTATTTGTTGCTTACTTTTATATCGTGCTGTCCCTTTTACACATTGATTTTCGTAACTCGTATCTGCTAAATTGATAATTTACTTTTATATTACAATAAAACGGAATGTTTTTGAAAAACAGAAGATATGAATACATATTCAGTCGATCAAAATTAAAGATTGCATTTACAACCTCACAAGTGGGCGTGGGCCATCTCTACATTAAATTACATGCTAATTATAAATGATTAGGATTAAATATAAAACTTTCTTCTAAATATGTCTACAAAAATCATTACAAATAATATATTAATATGTTTAAAAAATTATGCTTTGGTTCATTATGGAAACGACTAAAACACAGTAAAATATCATAAAATATACATCATATTGAGAACACAGTGCGAATGGCGACCATTTAAAACGTAACTGAATAAATAAAAAAATATATCAAAACCCGTTAACACTATGTTGGTAGAATTTTTACAAATGGCAACCCTGGTAGGTGTCATGGGCGCGACGTTAGCGTGCCTCGGTTTTTTCGTTTTAAGAACGATTTTTTTTAAATTCCAACGTGTTAGAAACATGTAAAAAAGCATATTAATTTATTTATAAAACATTGTCTTTTTGTAATCATTACTAGTACAACGATAAATATATTATGTTGTTTGTTTGTATTTGTGCGGTAAGTAAAAGCTAGGGACGTAATATTTGAATATATTCAGATACCGCGGTCATGAGTAAACGAAATGCGTGCGCCATCATCAGCGGTCGGGATTAGACTGAACAGTGATCTGTATTTTTTAGATCTACCCGCGACACGTATCCGTTTCCAGTATTGTCTTTGTCAATATTTTACTATGTTATATAAAACTTTAATGAGTACTGTCGATTGATGCTTTACTTAAGCCTTACTTCTTCATCTTCTCATTGAGCCACTCCGAGTTGAGCTCCTCCAGTTCCCTGACTTCGAGCATTCGTGACGCGCCGACGGCCGCGGCCAGGGCACGTTGGGTGCCAGCATACATTACCTGGAGAATCAAATGTGTTTATTTTGTACTGGTCGTCTAATTCCAATCAAACTTTTTAACAACTGTATTATGGTGACTGGATAGCTGATAAACATGCATAATACTATATAATACTTATATAGATGTTTTTTTTAGACACAGACCTTAGCATTCAGGGCTTCTTCCAATTGACTAGCTACAGCTATAGCGAAAAATATGACAGACTACCTGCAGCTCCATGTGTGCATCTCTCGGTGTGTAGAATATGAAGCAGAGGGGATAGGATATCCTTCCATCGTCATGCTTCATCTGGAAGCTGCAACATACATAGATTTGTAAATTCCAACTGTTTTATTCAATGAGTATTATATACACATACACTTAAGAAGCATCACAGACTTTATAGATACTTTTCATTGACTATGTGCTGTAATGAAGTCGGAGAGAACTCATGCAGTCATGGATATCCAAGACTTGCAGTATTCACATAACATCAAAACAGTCTATGTTGCGCTTTTTGATCTACATAAAATAAACAACCAATTTACATGTATATGATGAAACGGGGCTGATGTGACGGCAGGACTTCTTGCAGATCTTCAATCTCCAAATCGGAGAGCTCCTCATCTATCTCCAACAACTGTTTTTCTCGGTTCACCTGGTGAAAAGGTTTCGTTTACTACTTTCCAGGCTTCATACTATCCCAATATCAAATATCACATTCAGCCAGAGGGTTTGATGTGGGTAATCTAACTCTGTTAACTATAATTTTCGTAACATTTGAAACAATTTTAAGAAATTCAATAAGCAAAGAAGTTTGATTTCAAAACTCATGTAATTTTCCTATCGTCGTCTGGAAACACAGTATTACAAGCGTAACAATGGAATAAGGGACTATCGAAGCGGAAAACTGTTATTATGACGCATTTCTCAAGGTTAATTGAAACATAGGGTAGGACAAGCGAGACACAGTTTTTACACTGTTAACTATGTTTTTCCAATGTCATCAGTATCAACCTTTTTACTGTCCCACTGCTGGGTATGGGCCTCTTTTGGAAGTGCGGCAGACCTGGAGACTACTCCACGATGCTCCAGTGTGAACTGTTCGAGATACTACTTAGTGGCTTAACCGTTTGTCGAATAATTCTAATCGATCTTCATAGTCTACGGTGAGGTTCTACGATTGTTAATTTGTTGTTGCGAACTGGCTCCCACTGCTCGACGTGTCGTCCGAAGACGGAGACCTTTGTGAAGCTTGGCTAGCGATCAGCCATCCAAGTCAATCTGTACCCTGTGTCGCTTCCTTTACAGATCGTTTTCAATCTGATCGCGACAGTACTGAGAGTGATTTAATTGTAATATAAATACCTTGATTATGAGTGCGGCGTTAGTCTGTATTCTCCTAAAGCGAAATGTATCCAGAGCTTGCATTACTTCGGCCGGTATATCACAGACGTTCACGTTATGTGACATAGTGTTTTGTTTTCTATAACTCAATGTAAATATCCAAATTCACAAAATATGTGCCAGTAAATGATAAATTTCGAGAATTAAATGAAATGAATCAACTCAAACAGTACGTAAACTCCAATCAGTTTCACGTCATATATCAATCAATATTCGATAATAGAAGCGTGACGTGATGGATGGTGTTTGGAAACCACTTCCATAGATTATATATACGATATTGATACCGGTTAAAAACTATTAAACCAATTGATTTTTAAATTTACACAAAATTGAAAATGTAATAATTAAGTGAAATGTTCAACAGCAATAACACCCTTATTCTCAATTATGATCAATAGTTTTCATATACAATGTGAACTAAATAAACAAATTAACGTGTTTAAAACTAAAGGGAATTCTTACTTTTTGACACATGGCCTCTACCACTACAATCACATAGGATTTTTGTTCTGTCATTAAACGTCAGATGCCAGTGTCATTGTTTCAAATGTCAGTTATTGTATCGAAGAATTTTGTTAAAATAATCATTTATATAGTGGCATAAAATCTTTAATAGGCATTGAATGACTATATTTATTTATTGCGGAAACAAATATTGTGTTCATCTGTTTGTTTGTGGGCGTTTCATTAGATATTGGGTTAGCTATTGTGTTAGAATAATTTTAGAAAGTGACAATTTAATGTGTTTTGTGTTAAAAAATTGTGTTTTATCAGCGTTACAAGTGTTTATGTGCCCTATATAAAGGTCAGCTACTCGAATATAAGTGAGTACGGCTTTTAACTGTCCTTCTTAACGGTAATTAAATATAACAAGTTAACAATGAAATGTTACCATATTTGTTTTTTGGTTACTTTCTCAAATTTTATTTTCGAATTTTCATTATATCAAATTTAAACTTTTAGCCGTTTCTACTTACTTTCCATTGTCATGAGCGCAATACAATCGATGACCTACATTTCTCGTTCCTTCATTATTTACTTTTCTCTATTTAAACAATGCACAAGTTTCAATAGCTTAACAACATTTGTTTCAGTGTTAGAATCCATAATAATTCTTAATAGAAATATGCCAAAATGGAGCTTCCACATTTTACATTCACTGGCCACTTACAAAAAGCTTACAAATATACCAATACTTCCTCTCATCATGAATGCAAGGACCACTTGTTGCATGTACATGTTCTAAACCAAGAGTCTGATTATCAATAATATTTACATAGATTTTTTCCCCAATTTATTACTTATTAATTTATTCAATTTATTTGTAACTGGTGAAATGTGGGGGTGTACTACAGTCCTCTGCCTACCCCTTAGGGGATTACAAGCGTGACGTTACGTTTTTTATTTTTTTATGAGTTATTATGTGATTTATTTTGTGTTTTTATTGTTATAATTCTGCATTATTAATTTCATTACGGGGAAAACTAAGCCAGTGAATAAAATTGTTTTCTCTCCTTCTTCTTTCTTTCTATCTCTCTAGTAAACCACTGTAATAATAAGTTTATAATACACTTGTACATTGGAAAAAAAATTGTAATCAAAATGTCCTCAATTGTATGTCCCTCAATTGTCCCAAAATTGTAATCAATAACCTCCTTAGTACCAAAGTCACCAACAATATTTGAGCATAATTTTTCTACAAATTTTTCCCCACCACATACATCTGCACTTAAAATATTGTAATTAATGAGATTTGATAAAATCAATTTTAAATTTACACCAAAGTCACTCCTAAATCCCACGTTTATCTTTATCAAATCAGTAATCCCCAATTGCGTGCCTAATCTGAAGTCACCGAGATGTCGAGTGATTGGCAGTGGAGTGTGAAGAGGTCCATAAAGATATGACACAAGTAGTAAACTTTATTGCCCGGCGACTACTGTTCTGGTCGGTTGTATCCTACCGAGATAAAATTATTAAATCGTGTATATAAGAAACGATATATAAAGATTTGTATGCAATACAGTATTTATGATCAATATTTGAAATATATTGCAACAGGACGAGCTTAGACTTGGGTATGTTGTGGAGTGCAAGTTATGTGCGGTAACCGAATACATAATTTTATTCGCTTTGATTTCTTGACTGCCTCATTGGTCGGGCGGTTGCTAGCGCGACTGCCGATCAAGAGGTCCTTGGTTCAAATCCCGGGTTGGGTACTGTTGGATTTTTCTAATTTCGAATTTCTAGCCGTGACTGTTCTCTTTGCAGTCTGGATGTGGGCCCGGCGCATGGCAATAGGCTCACCACTTATTCCATTGTGGGACTTAAACGTAACTGGTGAAATGTGGGGGTGTCCTACACTCCTCTGCCTACCCCTTAGGGGATTACGGGTGTGATGTTACGTTGTTTGATTTCACCCATGCCAAGTATCGGATCGATTATAATAAAAATAATAATTTATTTATTGCCAATTAACCAAATTACAGAGATCATTATTTAAACTGATGCTCGTTGCTTAATACAATTTGTATGTGTAGCTAAGTCTTGAGTTTCTCGGTAATGGCTTATACTGGTTTATGGCTCAAAAATGTGTATAAACTTCATTCATATTCACGGTTAGATATTGGTGTGCAAAGTCTATGTGTACTTTAGTTGAACCTGTAATCTAGAAAATTGTACATTGCCAACTTGGCAGTAGTTACTCGGCTGTGGAACCGAGCTTAGGTCACTTTATTAATTTTTCATATATGTGACTTATGTCTCTTTGAGATGGAACATCTATTAAACACTTGGCACGTGGTTGTGTTGCAGGTTCAACGGACCCACCCGATGATGACAGTCAACTGATAGGATATCACACAAGATGGAACGGACACGTGAGTAACTTCACATTAGTATATTACACCGCCGTCACGCCCCACCGCTGGGAACAGGTCTCTCGTCACAGGTTTGGTGGACGATTATACTGTATTATATAATTTGATGACAGTCATAAGAGGGATTTCAATGACCTCGACCTGTCAATAATTACTTAAAAAGTGCAGCCGGCAAAAAAAAAGAATGTGTAGCAGTATGAACGAATGAATGAGTGCACGAATGAATGATTTATTTTTTCAATTACGAGTAAAGATGACATGTATTTACACATATTCCAACATATTTAACTGGGAAAGCCAGCGTGCTGATATGTATTTAAATTACAATCGAAATTATGGCTCTATATAACATTCATACGACAATACAATACTACGATAAGAACTAAATTAGATATGTATCGAAGTGTTACATTATTAATATTATACTAGCGATGCGGCGAATCTATTGAGTGTAGAAAAATAGTTGACCAGTCTCGAACTTCGAGGCGGCGCAATGTCCCTTGGAGTTCGTCTCGTCCACGGCGCCGTTGTCCACCAGCGGGCACCGTGCTGATGACGTAATGGAAAGTCGACGTTGAGACGGTCTTGAACTGTGTTGAATCGAATCGAAGTCGCGGAGCATTCGAAGATCGATAGCACTGTCTAGAGATAGAGCACCGTATGCACTAAATGTCAGATGTCCACTTATAAACGGATAACAGTATACTTCTTTACAGAATGATAACATTTTAGACATACGGTGAACCAGAAACAAGCTTACCGTGTAATTATTATTATTATTATTAATAATTCAAATCGATTAAGTCTAGTAATTATTTAACAATCGTAATAATATAAAGGTATGTATTTTTAATCTGTGCTGACCAATATTATAGAGAGGTTTAATTTGTTCGTTTGCTTGTCATTGCTTTTTTAATAGATGGATAAGGGGCTATAAAAATTCGCAAACATGATTGTTGTCGCGCACAAAACTCATTAATATTGAATGGAGTGGGCGGGGGGGATGGTTCATTGATTCATGACGTAGGTACTGAATACCCACGCGGACGGAACCACGGTCCGAACAAAAACAATTGTTCATAGAGATGAAGGGGGCAGCTGAAAAACAACGCTACTCGGGATACCAAATCCCAATTACGAGTAGTGTCGGCTGAGTTGTCTCCTCTTGTTTTGTTAAATTGACAATAAAGACTTCGTTCGCGTGAAATAGTGACTTTGGGCAGCATTTGAATTGTTTCAATATAAATTGAGTATAGCCTATATGTTGCCAAGGAATAATAGCTATATAACAAAAACAGTTTCATCAAAATTCGTCCAGTAGTTTTTGCGTGAAAGGCGGACAACAGACAGACAGGCAGACAAAAATTTCAAAATTAATTCTTTGGGCTCGCCTTACTTATATGAATACTACTAGGGGTATTTTTTTTAGTTTTTTTTTTCATGGTGCCGATTCGAACTGTTCTACAGTTTATTATATTATGTATGTGTGTATATATAGATTAGGTATTCATTTTACCTACTTCCAGCGAAGTGGGCGTGTGACAGCTAGTAGTTCGATGCGGGGAACGAATGTGAATACAGAGTTGTGACGTCATCGTCCCAGTCGTTATCGCCTCGAGAGCATGGATAAAAATTATGTAGCAGCGCAATATTGTTACTTAACGATAACAACCGGAACTTATTGCTTAACGTGCCTTTCGAAGCACGGTAATACTCGTGCTAATTTGCCACTAGCGGTCAGTCATCCAAGTGCTGACCGCGCCTGCATTGCGTATGATCGAAGATCGAAAAATATTTGACAGATAGAAATGTCATTAGCGTTACTTCCGCCAATGCAAAGTCGACCAGAGCGTTGGAGGACGCTACAGGCCTCCCGCAATCGGTGCAAACCCGTGCCCAGCGCTGGGACTTGAAAATGTTAAATTGGGATATAATTTAAAATCAGATGTTAATTGCGAGGTACAGATTGAAAGGGGCGATATTACAGAAAATCCGCTTTCGATGTGAGATATTGGCGCACATTGGTAGTGAGGGCAACTCCCATGCCAAGACGGCAAACGGCATGACGCTCTGGGCGCCGTCACGCCTTACATTACATGGCATTACAGAAACTCTGTTTTTTAAATTACGAGCTGTGCCTCGCGGTTTCTCCTTGTAAACCCCGATTCCGTGGGAATGTTTTTTTTTTTTTTTTTTTTATTGTATGAGAATAGCGAACGAGCTGGCAGCAGTTACGAGTGACCACTCCCGCCCATGGACATCTGCAACCGACCTCTGATAGGACTGTAGGGATGGGACTGTTAGTGTGAATTCAGTTAATAGGTGTTAATAAGAATTAGTTGGTGAGTATTCGTCAGTAACAGGACTGCAGGAATGGGACCGTTAGTAAAATTAGTCCACTTAGTGTTTGTTAGTGTAAGTGCAGTTAGTAATCGTCAGTAACTCCCCTATCAGAGGTCGGTCACAGATGCGTCACTACTCTCGAGGACCGAGATGGTCGCCTCTGGTATACGCGTGGACCGGCAACCACACACCCTTCACACCGAAACACAAATTGTAAAAACAATTGCTTCACGGCAGAAATAGGTGTGGCGGCGGTACTTCCCCGGGCGAACCGTGTACAGGTTCAAAATAACGAACGATACGAATGAACGATAATAACGAGTGACAGGGGTTATTCTAACAATTGGCCATAAAGAAAAAAAAAGAAAACCAGTCACCTCTCTTTTTTTTTTTTTTTTGGAGAGAACAATGTTCACTTACCAGTAGCGATGCCCATGTCGGTCACTTTCAGCTGACCCTGCTTTATCATAGCCTCATAGTTGGGCTTGATGGAAGTCAGCTCCATGTTGAAGAGCCCGTACAGGGGTCCGTGGCTCGGGTCTTCTTCGTAGGTGAAGAGGATCTGGATGTCCTTGATGAGGGCACGCTGGACGGTCGCGTACCAGGACTGTGTTACTCTGGTGTGTAAAGTAGAATTAATTATGTATCGTAGAGGTTGCTAAAGAAAATTTCGTACAAACACATTTATGCTAATATTATAAAGGGGAAGGATTTGATTGTTTGTTTGCATTGAATAGATTCCGAAACTACTGGACCGATTTGAAAAATCCTTTTACCATTGGGTTCCTACATTATCCCTGATGAACATAGGGGATAGAATATACGTTTGCTGCGAATATTATTGACAATAGAGCAAAGTATGTACTACAGACACAAAGATGAAAAAAATAAAACCTATTATACATATTTTGTATACTTTAACTATTTTTAATTAAATTTGTCAACCCAATAGGAAGTATTCTGTAACATTAGTAGTGTACCAGGCACAAAAAGGGATTACTATAAAAGTTCCAAGATTTTCCTAACTTAATATCTATTAAATATATTTTTTTAAATAAAAATGTGTTCACCTTCTAGGCATTGTCGTCATGGCCTCCCAATACTGGTCTATGTAAGGGATGATGTCCCTGTCCTTACTGAACAAGCACCTTTTACTGCCTTCCTTCACACTCTCTTGTCTCAGATTGGCAATCGCCGTGAGACACATTTGCGGGAATGCTGTACATAACACATAAATTAATGTTAATGATAAATGATTTTTTCTCCACCATTTTTATTGGTCCACTGCAGGACCGGTTAGGACTTCACACACCTCCGATAATATTGTACACTCTACAACATCCCGAAGGTGTGTAGGTTTCAGGTTTCCTTGTGATGTTTTCCTTCACTGTTATAGAGGGTGATACTTAAATTTTTAGTTTCAAATGCAGGTAACAAGTCAAAGGTGTGGGCGAGGATCAAACCCAGACCCCCCCTTGAGAGGAAGGCTGATTTTCAAACTACTAGCCTATCGCTGCTTGGTAATTTAATATGTAACATAAATTGTACAGTTAATTAGTGAAAACTCTGATCTTTCATATAAACTCGTTTGAAATTATACTGTTATTTGTCAGATGCATGACAAAGACAAAGACAAATACATTTATTTGCACAAATATGGGTACATATAATGATGTTACAGGTTTATTAGTTCAACCCATATTTTGCCTTTAACGGCGTACAAATAGAAGTTAAAGTACAATATAAAAAATTGAAGTGAAGAATTCAATTATTATTACTAAATTATTATACGACAATTTACACACATGTGAGATA
>DWDX01003258.1:0-13439 GCA_018245675.1 Agara michaeli | reverse complement strand
TTCCTACCAAATTTCAAGTCTCTAAGTCCTATGGTTCCCGAGATATCGTGATGAGTGAGTATATACGTGGAAATTTCCTATATATATATATATATATATAAAGATGTTACAAGATTATTAGTTTGAGCCACATTTTGCCTTTCACGGCGTACACAATTAAGGGGTCTTTCAAGTATTACGTAAGTTGAATTTTAGTGATTTTTAACCCCCCCCCCCCCCCCCCTTTGTCAGCAAGTCAGCAAAACCCTAACCCATCGCCATCAAAAATAAGCAAAGATAAGACCCCCCCTCCGCCGGTGCTTACGTAATACTTGAACGATCCCTTACTCAAATTTATTTTTTTTGGAATAAAAAAAAATATGTCCATGTATTTATTTGTATTTAAGTGTATTTTTGTTTTTTCGCAGTTCACGAGTTACCTGATCCCAATAATACAATAGTACCACTCGTATTCGAAACACAGATTTAATTTTATTCATAAATCTGTCCTTACACACTGGCCGTCTACATACTTTCCTTTGTTTTTTTGGCTATTTATTAAATACATTAATGCTTGCTGCCAGAAATTTTTCATTATCGCTCTCATTTATACGAAAATCCAGCTTTTCTTTTAAATTTCAACATAAAATACTGTTTTCGCCTTTTCCTATTTCGTAGTAATAACGTGGAATGTCAGTTTAACGAGGGTCCGTATAGGTGAGGCGGCTATAATATCTTTCCTATATGAATTAGGGATTTTCAGGCGTACCGGCAATAAATAAATTGTTCAATATATTATCCGGAAGGTTGATAGCGGCCGAGCCCACACACGAAAGTGTCAATCAAACGGACAGCAGAAAGTAGCCCCGACAACCTTAAGCCTACAAAATTGATAGCTTTGTGAAACCTATTCTAGAACTATGACATATATAAATGTATAAAAGTGGAAAATCCATAGTTCACCGTCATACATTTATTGTAAGAAAGTATAAATTTAATTACAAAAGTAACAAATTATGTTACTTGACGCGAAATCGATGCGTTTGCGAGCTGCAAAAATTACTTTTATTTTGATACTATCGAGAGATTATCGGTTTAAAACATTACAATATATATTAAAAATGACTGCGTACATATTAGCAACAACAAATTAAAATATAAAAATATCTCTTAATTCATAAATTTATGTTCGAATGTATTTCTACTCTTCAAAATGGTTTTAGTTGACTGAAATATTTCACAGATGCATTAAGGAATTAATAGGATTGTGTAGAGATTAGAGCAGACGAGAATGGAAAATCTTGATGAAATATAATTATAGCAGTTCTAAAAATTTAAGCTAATATTATTTTTTTATAAACAAGGGTATAATAAAATAAACTTATGCTGATATATAGGAAACTATTAAAATGTTTAATCACTTTTTTTCGTATCACGTAGAATAGTAGTTGTTTGAATTGTGATATATTTAAAAATGGAATACTGACAAAAGAATTAACAACACTGACTAAGCGAAAAGCAAGCGGCCACGTTTCCTTACCGCCCAATCATGATAATGTACAAGGTATAGGTATACCTATGAATTATTTCGCTATGTTAACGCTCTAACACAATGCGATATCGTTTGTATTTATTATTCCGCTGTCTGCTTAATTGAATACACGTATTAATTAGAATTTGCTTGAATCCAAATTCCAACGATTCAAAGTCCTTCAAATGTTCAATGTATCTATCGCGCTAATGAACATTTTCAACGTTCAAACAAGATTCTTCTTACAGAGGTCGACCGATTACCATATTTTTGCCAATAAACCGTATTTCTTATGATTTAGCGACAGAAATGATGCTCTCCATTGAAGCTGTATTTGTATTTGTGAGTCAAATTGCAAGTACAATAATCTTGAAGAGAGTACTTAGTTGAAAGACATTATTTTCAGCTTCAGCAGTATTAATATCCAATTATTTATTAAGTTTAAAATAGAATACGTACTGCAAAGAGTATTTCATATCGTTGCATTATTTCATTACTTTTCAATATAATAATGTCCAAATAATAGTGCAGTAAATGCTTTTTGAGTGACCTGTTGGTCCAATGTTTAGTAAACCTAACTACTGAGCCGAAGGTCGTGGGTTCGATTCCAACACAGGAAAAATATTTATACAGCACATTGCACACATCAATTGATGCTCACATCAATTTATTGTCTGGGGGGTAAAATTAATCATATAAGTAGGTATGTATTTAAAAATTACATATGTAGTTTATCAGCGGTCTGGTTATCACAATACCGATTTAAAATAATTTGGAATCAATGGCGGTGTTATATTGTCCTTCCATATTATTATTAATATATTAAATGATTACGACTAAATCAAGATGCACGTTTTCGACATGCATTCGTTAGGCCTAATATTATCAAGTAAATCAAAATACCGATTTTTACTTAATTACCTACCTATTTTCCATTTTGAAAAAAACAGACAACGTATACAAGTGATCCTCATAATGATTCGAGATGTTTTAGTACCAATCGTATACCTACCTAATGATATTATCATCAACGCGTACCGAAATGCGCAGCGTGTAAAAACAGTGAATCACAGTAAATAACGCGGCAAAGAATGCTGTAACTTTCTTTCACTTTCATACGCGCGAGCGGACGGGAGAATGCATATATGGACATCGTACGTGCAGATCGGCATATGTAGCCGAACCCCGCCCCGCGGCGCTGTTCTATCAAATCAACATCGATCTTCGCCGACCTTGAAACGACGTGGCCGCCATCTACAATTAACATTGACAATAGCAACGTCCGCGCCTAACATAATATCATACACGTTATTATTACACTTTCATTTTCGTTTCTATGCCTACGTGTACGCACAAACGGATTGCTGCCGTATTTTGTGAAGTTTACGCGCCTACGACGAGTATACGTATAAAGGGGCCAGCGTAAGTTAACGTGTTCGATGTCATGTACCTACCACGAGACGTAGTCGGATTATCGATGACGTCATATAGTGGCGCCATTTTTCGCTGGTCCGCAGAGCGTTGCAGAAGAGATACAACAAAGTCTGACGTCCGTCCTAGACTTGACCCGAGAAACGCGGGCGAACGGGTAGCCGGGTGCGGTGAGTCAAAGGCGCGGGGGCGGTGCGACGCTTGCACTCGCCGCGAGATATAGGTAAACGGAACGCGAGAGAAGCGCGCCGTGGGGGCCTGCGACCTTGGCGATTCTCTGACGACTACAGGTGGTTTTTGTTTGCACTTTGTTAATGTGAGATCGCAGAGAGAATCTCGCCGGCTACTCCGCGATGGGCAAGACGACGGACGCGCGGCGGGGGAATGCAACCGGAACTCGGGCCGAAACAATGCTCCTTCATTTCAACACAAACACGCGTATTACACTTATGCATCGGTATGTAACCTATCTGCAAAATCAACTGCAAGCTCGACGACGGCAAAATGTAGGTATTTATATAAAATTAAAACGTCACTTAATAACAAATTAATAACAAGGTTGGCGGCCATTTTTTCATGTTCCGAGGAATGTGATATAGAGAGGAAGTTTTAGGCTATTATGTATGTAGCATATGATTGTACAGAATCATTTCAACTCCACTATAGTCATAATTTGATGAATTTTATTACAACTGTTATAAGTACTCCACACAAATAACACCAGATAGCTCGGTTATATGCCAAAATGACAGCGTGAACAACAGGAAGTTTTGGCTCCCAGATGCTGACGACCCAAAAGCGAACCTCTATTAACACAATTAAAGTACCTATGTATGTAATTACATGAAATAAATTAATATTATGAAATTGTATTATTATACAGCGGTTTCTGCGAGTCCAAAAATCGGAATCACTCAGAAAAGATCGTGTCTATCCTTCCATTTTTTTTATCGCTCGATAAAGATCTATTGTTTAATGGAAATGTAGATTTAGGGACTTTTTAAGAAAAACCGAATAGCATGTTTAAATGCAATATGTAAAACGATGAGTTTTATGTCTAGTTTTTATAGATGACAAAACATTAATTTAATAGTAAGATAAAGTGCCGGGCGTTTATTTATCCGTTGTCAATTTATTTACAATTATTTGACATTATTTTCCACGTAGAATCGTTGTTGATATAATATGAAGCTTTATCGGGTTACACGTTTTTAAAATCAAAAGGTTTAGGGGTACACATTTGGATTTTTAGGTTCGAATGCGATGGTATCTTCACGTCGCGAGGGCTGCTTTTATGTTTTGTTTTGGCAAGTCCAAGGTGAACTTCATAGCCGGTTATGGATAGCACATGACATCACCGAAAGCTAAATAATTAGCGATTTACTTAAAACAAATGATTAAGTGTTTAACGGACATCGTTGAGTGCGTTTTATTAACACTAGGTTCGTTCGGGTCTCATCACATAATATATCTCGTTTTATACATCCATCATGTCTAAGCGACCAATACATCACTACAAAAAAATATATAATAACACAGGCTATTATCGCGGTAATCAGAAATGGAATAAATAGCCGTAGTTTTGCTGCACGCGAGGGACTGACTGAATATAAGCATCCCAAACATGGCCTGTAAAAGGAGTCTAGACAATAAACATCTACCTACTACAATAAGACAATTTGAAAAACAAAAGTAAAAAAACCTAATTAAGAACAATAAAAACAAGAACATACCATCACGCTAGGTACCTAAATAATATTAACAACAATATTCTGCTTAAAAAATAAAGTCCTAGAAGCTAAATAAATTCAATTAGAAGGAATGAGAAAAGGAACGAAGAATTGGAAAAAGAAGCGGAAAGATGTTTAAGATAAAGAAAAAGAAGGAAGCCTCAAAAAATACAACAGACTATTGTAATAGCGCAAATTGTATGTTGCAAAATATTATGTAATTAGACGGCATTTCAAGTTCATTACGATTAATACAAAACAATGGAAATAACCATTATCAAGGCGAACGGAAGTTCGTGCCTTGCAAAACCAAAAGTAAAACAATTACTGGGATCAAAAAATCATTTTTTTCGAATAAGTAGGTACCTACACCATCAGTCTAATCGCAAACGAGAAAGTGAAGAGCACTTTTTCATAAAAATGACTCGCTGAAATTTATCCTTGTTATAAATTATCATCAATAATGACGTCTTTGATAAGGTACTTATCGGCATGTAACGAGCACATATTGAAGTTCTTTTAATAAAAAAATATTACCTGAACATGCACGAACATACATAGGTGCATTATGCGATCAATCTAAACGAAAAGTTTTCAAACCCATCAAACGTAAAACGTACGGGAAGTCGGAAACAAGCGTCGCCATTAATCCAATCCGATTGCGGAGGGAGCGATAGGAAGACGAAAGTTTGGCGAACGATTACATAATGACGAGCGAGCGTCGGCGAGACCTTGGCCGTGACCAACGATTCCCGAGGCGTGACGCTACGCCCGCGGCCCGCCGTTGCCACTAGGCTGCGACGATAACGATTACGACCATTTAATACATGTGATTTATGCCAACTATTTTACAATATTCTTAGTGTTATTACATTCAGAACATACATATCTATAACAAAACAAAATTACAGCCCGAGCCTCGAACACGACACCGAAATTTGAATAGTTTGCACCCAAGCAGAAATCGTACATTAAAACAATGTAACTATATTGTCGACCTTTAAACCCATACCCGAAATACGAAAAGATAGCATCATTCTTAAATATAATGTTCTCGTTTAGATAATAAGAAAACGTGTTTACACGAATACAACATTAACAAAAAGTAAAGTATCGTATTAGTATTCCAAAAGTGTTTTAGCGTGAGGGCGGCAATGAATTCTAATAAACTAGAAGACCTTGACAATGATACAATACTCATGGATAGCCGCTTTATAAAATAACTAATGCACGTCTACAGCAAGTACTGGGTGGTGCACGGCTAAAACAATTATGTGAATTATGTAATGTTGATCATTGTATACGCCAGGTTCATTACAATGGTCCAGTCAAAACGTTCATGGAGTAAAATTATAGATTTTTTTTTAACGAAATAAAACGTATCGCGTTTCGAAGTAGGTAATTAGGAAAACCGACGATGGGTTAGGCACACCGAGTACGTACATAATAAAAGTTACAAGTTAATGGAAACAAAACTAAAAGATAATGGAAAGAAAAAAGATTAATCGCATCCAACGTGAGATCGAATAACAAATAAGGATTCAAAAATAGAAATTATCACCTAGGTGGTATGGCAGGTACATAATTTATGCACTTTATTGATAGGAAAAAAAATTAAAAAACTAGAATCTAATTATTATACGTCGACATACAAATAACGATTGATGACTACATCCATTTTAAATATAGAAATGCAATTTTTGATAACAGCTTATCTTCGCTAGAACTTCGTCGAATTTGTTGTTTCCGAATGTCGTATTTATCTAAAGCCGATTCTTTGTTTAAACATTGCTCATGTTAATATCGCATGCTTTTATTATTGTTGTTGATGCTATGAGATTGCCTAGGTACCGGTCTCATCAGAAAACTCTTTGGCACGCTTTCGGCAGCCGGTTACATCACCCTGACGTCAAACTATCAAAAGAGGAAACTTCGGCCTTATCTCGATAGAAAAATTAGGATAACATATAGATGGAAATGCAACGGCCTAGAGGGATAGAACATCGGGATAAACGTATTCAATATATCGGAGTCAATACACTTGCAACCTTGCAATGCTCTTTACGACTCGTGGCAGATAAAGACATAGGGCATAAAAACATTACAATTTTATGCGCACAGCGGCAAAAATACGATACGATAATACGAAAATCGATTTTTA
Organism: Agara michaeli; assembly: GCA_018245675.1. Taxonomy (NCBI): domain Eukaryota; kingdom Metazoa; phylum Arthropoda; class Insecta; order Lepidoptera; family Hesperiidae; genus Agara; species Agara michaeli. The sequence goes on along the minus strand of DWDX01003258.1, from coordinate 6,607 downwards.
CACCTATCATGAAAAGTGATTCACGAAAGACATTTACTAATGTAGCGTATTTATCGAATGCTGTGTGTCGACTTCCATAAATAATAATTGTTCGAAATGCTACCGATATGAAAGTTTATCGGTATAAAGATATTATTATCTTGGTGAATGTATCACGACAGGTATTATGCATTGCCTACATGTTGACTTACAGTTTTATGTCCTCCTATACATTTATTTGGAATGTAACTCTGAACATATATTCGACATGTCTGTGTTTTATATACTGCTAATTATACGGTAAGTTATTTATAACATTATGGTTTATATCACACTAATTAGCGTCTCACGTTAGCAACAATCACGGACTAAAATTTTATTAACAAGATATAGATAACCGATACAGGGGATAATATACGGTTTAATAGGACAATACATTTTGGGATGCAAACTAAAAACTTGACAGCAATTTTAATAGACATTTGAGAAGGATCGCGTCGAGGGAATTTCGTACAAAATCAAAAGTGGCGGGGGCGCATCGCGATCGCTCTGCTATTGCTCATATAAATATTTGATATAAATTACGATGTATGATTTGTATTGATTGCCGGTTGCGGATCGTGCATCGATTTTCGAGTGCGTCGCGGACGGCGCCGAGTACGCGACGGATGCGGGCGGCGTCGCTGGTCTGACTGGCGCGTCGCGGCCCCGCACCTTCCCCGCGCCGCCACCGTTTGTTTTGCTGTATTTTCGTTGTTAATCATTCTCCTTGACCTTGTGCGGTTGTGCGACGTCGAGTGGTCCACTGCACACGACTGCGCACCCCTCACCCTGCTGTCCCGCCCGCGCTGCCTGTCGCGACGCATCACACGTGCTACTCTTCAAACTTTCAAACTGCATCATGCAATAATATCGCGTAACCATTTTAGGTTCACTACCAGTAGAAAATAGCATAAGGCACGTCAATAAACTTAATGCACGCTCATAATTTTTTTTTAAACTTTAGCTAAAATTTTAATGAAAATGGTATGGCTCAACACTGTTATTAAATTGAATTGACAATTAAAAATGCCCTGGTACCTAAACTCTATTTATTAATTATTAGGAAATATACAATAGTTTTCGGTTGGAAAGTACATAATTAATGTTAATTTGTTGTTACATAATTAATGTTGCATTACTGCTATTTTAACAAGGAATATTTTAAAACAACCATTGTTATAGGAGATAAGACTGAACACTATCTTAAGAAGTTAACAATGAAATGTCTAAGGGAATCCATAAAATTAATATTGTACACAAGCAATTTTATAAAAATCCTCATATTCATAACAGATCATTAATTTTTTTTACCCAAGACAAAGTTTATGAAGGGGTGTTATATGTCCATTATATTATAGTAGTTTTTCGTGTTATCATAATTTATTTCCTTTATTCTAAAAAAAATATAGCAAGTTGTTGACAGTCCCTTTTAAGTTATGGATGGGCCGTTTGTGAAAAGTGTAGAAACATATTGAATGAAGTAAGGACATCACTAAATGATGACAGCACATACAACAACGCCATCTGGTAGCAGTTATGCTCAGACTGTAAAACGCCATCTATGTTGCAGGCGCTAAAACTGCATGAACATTAAAATACACATATTTTGTACAGTATCAATATAAAACCAATATAATTATTAAGGACAATGCACATCGAAACTGCAAGAGTGAAATAAAACATTAAATAATTATACATATATTTTAGTATAATATATTAAATACAGAATTCTGGTTTGCTTTAATCGAAACAATATCTTAATATAAAGTTGTGCAAACTGGTTGGATGACTTCATAGAAATAACTATAATGTTCAGTTTTGCACTGAAAATGTCACTGTTGAATGATTAATTACTGCAGTTACAATATTAATAAATAACGCAGTTTTCAAGATAGAGATATTGTTCAATTTTACATAAGATTTACAAACACCAATCATAGTAATAATGAATTTTTGCCTAATTTCTTTTTGCAATAAACTTAATGAATAAGTATTTGTATGGACATGGATGTAAATGATACATACAACAGTTAATTACACAAAAAGTTTTGATGAGAATATATCATCACAATATAAATACCATATCGATTGCGAAAGGAAACCGAAAGGGATAGTTAAGAAATCATATTAGAATTTCAAATTGTATCTTATCAACAGATACAAATATAAATGTATCTAGTTTAAATTGGAATCTGCTTTGAATTAGGTAATTGTTTTTTTAATCCAATATAAATACATTTACATGAAACATTGACTGAATCTAAATATGAATTATGTTGTAGATCTCTTGGTTTACTTTTACAATGAATTATTCAATGTATACTTTTGATGAAAGCATTTCAAAAATAATGATGCATAAATTATGTGGTTATGTTTATATGTTTTTTATATATTACATGTTTTATTTATACTGTTAATTAATATTTTTATCATAGTTACAACCTACCACCATTTACTCCCCACCACCTTGAGTTGACTGGTAGAGAATGCCATCAGAGATTAAGTACAACCTTCTAGTTTGAGGTGCTACAATAAAGCAAAAGTAAATAAAAACTATGAATTCTTCTATTAATTTATAAAGCCTACAATCTTTGTAGATAAGTCATAAAGCAATTGCCACTAATAACGTAATGTGTGTAAAATTTTTAAGTTCCTATCTGTTACAATTATCTAAATATCATTGTAACAAACTTCCAATAAATAATTACACATAAGTATTTTAATAATGTAACATACTATAATTTTTAGTATCTGTATATTTCACAGTATGTGTCAAATTCTCTAATTGATAGTTTCAATGTAATTTGGTCATTACTATGTATCATATAAAAATAATCTATAGTACCATTTGATATTAAAATGATAATAATAGATTTTTTTTGTCTCCTGTATATTTAAGGGAGTAGAATTCAAGGTATTTCTATGATTTTTTTAAGTTTTACAAAATAATCGATGACTATTCTCTATCTATGTAATTATTATATAGTTCCAAGTACCTGATAGTTGGCATGTTGTAAGTTTTACAACAAGGAGGCATAATTTAATCATACAGACAAGTCTAAAGTGTACTTTTTGATAACTTTTGTTACAAAAATATATTCCCTTTTCTCTACTATTGATGCACCATGACTAAAATTAACACAAATGAGGGCATTTAACAGACTCCATAAATCTCAATGAGACTGGTATCATCTGTTGGGATGAGTTTAGGTAGTAAAGATTGTTTGTTTAGTGAAAAAAAGTAAAATTAGAATAACTTTTTCCAGCTTTGTTGATGTATTATATATAAACTGTACTTGCCTGATTCTCTCGAGGGCTCCATCCTCAGCCGTAATTTATTTATCTTCTACAACACCACTTTCATATATTACTTCAGTCACACACAACGATGAACCTGTCAGTAACAAGGTCGTTGAACTAAATATACCTACAAATGCAATTATATCCAAAAGAATAACATAAATCTTTGGAGATACTGTGAAAGACACTTAACGTTTAACTCATTTATATCATATAAGATACAATTTTACTCCCGTTTACACTTAAAATACACTAAATCATCAGTCAAATGTATCTATTTCCGCACACAGGCGACAAAACCAAAAACATATAGCGTCACGTCATCTAAACGTCACTACAGCTTATTTTAAAACAAAATAACGATAGTAGTAAATTTTATTTAGTAATGTGAAAATAAATGAGTAATTTCAATAATTCATTTCATTTTACACACGTAGCAAGTTATACGAATAAAATTAGGAGTGTTTAACTATTACGAATATTATATTTAAATTCATTTCTGAACGAAACATGGCACAGGATAAAAAAACTTACTACAGACTACAGTATAGCAAACAACAGGTTACTAATAGTCTCGTGGAACTATTTATAATTTAGTTGTTGACAATCCACAGTCCGAATAAAATAATGTATTGTTTATGGTTAGAGACGTCACATTGTTCGCATTGAATTCAATCAGATCACTGCCCAAAGAGTCACTGCCAATGCCAATCAGTAAACCGTATTTACTGTGTTCGTTTCGTGCTGTATATTGGTTAAGATAAGATTTTGTTCTTATACCTTTTTTCTTTACCCGTCACTAAGCATTAAGTTTGCGCAACGGTTTCAAAAGTGACTTACAGGAACACCTATCGTTTTTAAATATTCTTGTCGAAACATTTACTTATACGATGGAGAATAAAGGAGATTTCCAATATCCACATACGTTCGTTCTTCTTGGAGCTTCGGGTGACCTAGCGAAAAAAAAAATTTATCCTACCATTTGGTATTTATATAGGGATAACTTACTGCCGAAACATACTAAATTTGTCGGATATGCTCGCACTAAGCAAAGCATAGCTGAAGTAAGAGAGAAGTCGAAAAAATACATGAAAGTTCGTTCCGGCGAAGAAGAGAAGTTTGAAAATTTTTGGGAAGCCAACGACTATGTAGCCGGGTCGTACGATAAAAGAGTTGACTACGAAATGCTTAATCAGCTAATTCACAAATATGAAAAGGGTCCTGTTGCGAACAGAATATTTTATTTGGCGGTTCCGCCTACGGTATTCGAAGACGTTACGATGAACATAAGAAATGCTTGTGTTTCTATCAAGGGATTCACGCGAGTGATTATTGAAAAACCATTTGGGCGAGATGACGAGAGCTCTGAAAAATTGAGCAACCACTTGGCTCGTTTATTTAAAGAAGAACAAATTTATAGAATTGATCATTATCTAGGTAAAGAAATGGTCCAGAATTTGATGACCATCAGGTTTGCTAATCAAATTTTCTGCCCATCCTGGAACAGAGAAAATATAGCCTCTGTGCTTATTTCTTTTAAGGAACCCTTTGGCACCGAAGGTAGAGGAGGTTACTTTGATAGTTTTGGAATCTTACGTGATGTTATGCAGAATCATCTTCTTCAAATACTGTCACTTGTAGCCATGGAGAAACCTGTCTCGCTGAACCCTAATGATATAAGGGATGAAAAGGTTAAGGTTCTTAGACATATAAAGCCCATAGAGATGAAAGATTTGCTTATAGGACAATATATTGGGAACCCCAATGGACATGGAGATGAACAATTAGGATACCTGGAAGATCCGACTGTCCCGAAAGATTCTGTCACCCCAACATATGCCATTGCAGTCATATGGATAAACAATTCAAGGTGGCAAGGAGTTCCGTTCATCCTGCGCTGCGGGAAAGCTCTCAATGAAAGAAAGGCAGAAGTGCGAGTACAATACAAAGATGTGCCTGGAGATATTTTTAATGGGCATACTAAAAGAAATGAATTGGTAATAAGAGTACAGCCAGGAGAAGCACTGTATTTAAAAATGATGAGTAAATCTCCTGGAATGAAATTTGACTTGTTGGAGACTGAGCTGGACCTCACTTACAGCATGAGATACAGAGAGGCAGATGTTCCTGATGCTTATGAAAGATTAATTTTAGATGTGTTTACTGGAACCCAAATGCATTTTGTACGTAATGATGAATTGAAAGAAGCCTGGCGTATATTCACTCCCATACTGAAGCAGCTGGAAGACCAGCATATCAAGCCTCTCCCTTATGTGTATGGATCTCGTGGACCGCCAGAAGCAGATGCTAAATTAGCAGAATGTAATTTTAAATATTCTGGATCGTATAAATGGCAAAAACCAACACTCAGTTAAAAATGCTTGGCATTTAATTTTTGAAGGTGATGGTAAAATGGTTTTGTTTTATTATATTTTAAGACTTAAGAATAATATTTTCCAGCACTGCAATAAGCAAACATTCCATTCCATTTCATGATATATCTTGTAATGTCAAGAAAGGTCATTTGGAGGGCAACATAGTTGCGTATCCACATACTCAAGTGCTTTATTATATCAGTGGAATTAAATCTTTTTGGTCTTAGTATTTGTAATGCCCTCAATAACATTTATGAAATGTAGTACATAAAAAATTAATATTACTTACATGCATTCAATCATTTTGTCACTTAATCATGTTTAGAAGTTTTAATTACAAAGATTAAATCATTATGCCGAGGTCAAAGATATCACCTTGAATTGTAGATTTACTGTAATTGAACTTCATTTACAATTTTCTCATATCATTGCTTGGAAATGCAATGATTTACATGCATTATATGGAAAGGTACTGAACTTGTGATATTTACTAATATATGATTAAAATTATTACATTTTTATCATATATATTTATATTGGATAAGAAATTTATTATTCTCTAACAATAAGTGCACTTACTTTTTATATATGAATGTTATCTGAAGTATATATTCTATAGATGAGTATGTTGAATGCAAAGTGTTGGTATATTTAGTCACAACATAAGAGGTTGTAATTCTAATTTATATTTCCAATGTTTATTTTTATAACTGATCTATTAATAATAAATTATGTTGTAAATTTAATTGGAATATGTTCTTTTTTTCGTACAACTATGATATTATTTACAGTAATTACTAAGTTCATTGAGCATAGGTATCTTGGAGTGTTGCCTATATATTAAATTTGATAATGATTTACTTTTAATTTTTGAAGTTATAAATGGTTATGTTTATAAGGGACTATTTTTG
>DWDX01003257.1:0-13442 GCA_018245675.1 Agara michaeli | reverse complement strand
CAGAAAGCACCGAGTGCCAAACATCTCTGTCCTTGCAAACCTGACGCGCCTCGTCTACATTCATCGCTCTCTTCATGTATGCGCGCCGATTTCGGAGACTCACGACTCCTCCATCAGCCATATTATTATTATTATTATATTATATAGCAGGTGCAATAATATCCCGATACAGTGGTTACAAATGCCGTTTTCTTCGGCCACCTACCGCTACATCAGCTGTATCAACAGTGCATAAGCGACAGAAGAAAATGCGCTGCAATTGTATTTCGCAATATTTTCTTTTTGTCACATCGACACAACAGCCCGACCGGTTTAGGTAGGCATGCGATAACGGCGCCGCGAGAGGCGCGCATACGATTGTCTCGCTCGCACGTTAGCGAGCTGTGCGCAGCGGTTCTGGCGATGCCATATAATCCGTTTGTTTCCATCCGCAGATCGCGGGCCTGCGATTCGTGTTTCTCGTGAATCAAGATCTCATCGGCGCCATTCGTCAAGAAGCCGTTAAAGTTAATTTGCCTGTGTGAACGGTCTATTGATGATAAATAAATTAATTTAATTCAATAATAGACGGTATTTTCATTCGGAACACATTTATTTGGTCATCGTAAAGAACAGTTCTCAAAATTAAGGTACCACTCACAAACAATAATTAATTCCCACTAAAGATAGGTCGGCGTCGTGTGCGCTTACACGGCACGACACGATTTTTTTTATTTATATACTTTTTTTTCATTTCAGGTTCAAAGTTAATGATAATAATAACATCTATCACGAAACTATCACGTGCGTTACTGGCATAAAAGATATGCTTTTAACATAAAACAAAGAAACAAATACTTAAATCAAATCTATTAGTATTAATCAATAGAAACTATATATCCATAACCCCTAAATTCAACAGTGCTTAACCACAATGTATGTATAAATATATGTATTTAAATGTATATATATATATTGAATCCACTTAATTTCTATAACAATGGCCAACGAAGTGCAGAAAGATAAAAATCAACAATCCACTCTCGAGTGCATAACAAACTATCTTAGTTATAATTAACCACAAACAAACTATATCAATAATAACATAAACTACTTAGCAAAGTTCAGCCTCAAAATATCCTGGAATGATCCATGTTATTCTTTGTATAATAAGGTAAACAAACGTGCAACGAAACACTCCACTTAAGCTCTTAAGATGCAATCACTATGCAAGTGATAACTTTGTACATCACCATCGAACACTCGCCCGTCACCGAAAAAAAAACTTAAAGTTACCCACCTTAATGTTTACGACGAATCTACAATAAATAAACATCCGATCGTTTCAATCGAAACGATTTTTAAAAAAACATCACGCAACTACCTAACGACCCCTACGGCCATCTACGAATGCAGCACTCGCTAAAACGAAAGCACATATTTGGTATATGTTTTAAAACACCCTGTATACAATATAAAAAATAGTTTCGAACATTTCCAACTGTTTAGGCACAATTACGCCGCAAAAAGTAAACACTTGAGATCAGTTGTCTCTAGTAAATTTTCTATATAGGGGAAAAGCTCGCTCAGTATCGCCTCTACTTTTTGGTATGTATTTTCAATATGTATTTATAATTTTCAATATAGTACAATATCAAAACATTTACGGGCTAATTTTTTTGATTGTCTCATTAAAATGGAATAATGATACAATAAAAAATTGTGACTAATTTTAAAACACAATTTACACATCGTCTTTTGGATAGCGCTAACAAGTGATAAGCTGTAAAGGCACTGATACACTAACGCATTTAGTATAAAGCCATTTTTTTTTTTGTAAACATGTATGTATAATTATGATAATTTGTATAATATTGAATATAACTTTATTGAGGCACTTCGTGTAACAAAAATGATTATTATATCATCATATCTCATATTGAAAAATACAAGTTTCTCTGTCACCGAAATAAATCGTGTGCAAAAGACAATTGATATGGACGTGAGGATAGCGTAACTCTGGACTATGCGGAATATATATATATATATATATATATATATGAATTTACAACTTTTCATCAAAGGTTATATAGTGAAAATATCGACTGACACACATTCACTTGTTCGTCCGCTGCGAAACGGACAACCGAGTTCTAGTGCTACGTAAACACACACACACACACACACACACACACACACACACACACACATATATGCATATATATGATATGAAAATAATTAGCTTACCTACTTATGACTCCGCAAACGATACATTAGATTGTCATTTAAATGATCGGTAAAGGAGTGCCACTGCATTTCAAGCTGATCCTCGTATTCTGAGACACCCTGTATATACGTCATATGTATGTGTGTGTGTATCTACAGATACATAAATATAATTATTATAAAAAGGCAGAGTTACGCATTCCTATAATTTCATATTCCGACATCGTAACATTATACATGAATAGCGTTATTTGTGAGTATTGTTCGTGCATATGTCACGCTCCATTTTTTGTCACTATCAAACAGTATTACTACCTTTTACGACAACATTGTTACAAAACAATATTATAGTGTTTAAAGCATTTATGTATATATATATTTGTATATAATTTGTATCACTTTACATTACGACGGAAACAGTGGTATATTACAAAAGGTGGTGCACGCTTTGTACTTTACAAGAATCATTTCACAAATATTACCCACATCCCTCTTAAATACGTGGTGTATTTTATTTTTAAACAATGTATTTAGTTTTTACGTGAGCAATATTATCGTCGCAGTTTGGCGACGATTTGATAAAAAAACGATAATTTCAATTCAATGTTAATCAGGATTAAAACGAAATAGATAGAAAATATAAGGGCCCGGTCACATTACCACGGCACGGCGCCGTCACGCGGCGGGCGCACCGTGGGACATTTCAACATGGCGCCGTGCATCACCAGCGCACTGAGTCCTCTAAAGTTCGCGTCAAATTTAAATTCAATGGTTCACTATCAATCTGCAAATTAACATTTGACTGTTAAATATGGAACGTGCGAAACATTCTCATCATTTGGTTTGACACTGTTAAGAAGCATAAAGATAATAAAATAACGCCCGTAAATAAGTAACAGTATGATAATATAATCTGCCGTCTTTACAGCAACTGTGAAGATGTAAACTTTTTAATGATGTTACGTCAAGACAGGTGTTCCGACGTGGTGGTGTGGCCGAGCCCTAATTCGATCGATTTCATTGTGTAACGCGCAAATCGCGCCGCGGATCGTGTACCGAACATATCTATATCAAATATAATAATAAGTTAATAATAAAATATCAAATATAATATCCCTTATTTTAACGTCTTTCGAAATACAATAAAAATATTTACATTTTAACACAACTTAAATGCTATCATCCGCTTAAAATTACGATTTGGAATATTTTATCAATTAATATATTACTACAGGTCTTTTCTCATGTTCAGCACATACACTCAGCAAAGTGACATTTTAAAGTGAACGTCAACGATTTGTTGACAGTTTTTTTTTTTAATTATATTTGCCGTAAAAAGCGAGTGTTCGGTTCCTTCCAAATGTACTATAATTTACAATGTTTAATGTGAGCGACCTGTTTATGTATAATTTCATCACCAAAGCAATTTATGTTGGCATTCCGATCTTACATGGAATAATTATTGGCATGAAAAACAGTGCAAAGTTGCAATACCTTGAAATGGCATTTCATAGTAAATTTATAATACACCACACTATACACGTTTAGGCAATTATGAAAATTAAAAAAAATAACATTGCCACTAAAATGCCACTTTGATAAAGGAAATATATTGGACGCCTTTTAAGTGCAAATAGTGCATTTGGTATTTTAATATTTAAAAAAAGAAACGATTATTATTTATATGGAATGACATTATTGAACACTAATAAAATTTGAAATAATAACAACAATCCCAACAATAAAATACAGATTTGACCTTATCAATATATATAACGTAATTGCACTTATTTATATAACAAATATATAATATAGGACACTATGTAAATATTTCTTTGCTGTGACAATGACACATGTCACATAATTTGGCTTTGTATTATAGTAAAAGTAATAATAAACTATGATTACGTAAAACGATACGATGTTATTTGGGTAACTACAAACGAAATATCTAACATTTAATTGGGACATAAGAAATGTTTATACAACATATATGTAATATAACATGAGACCGTGTAAGGGTGGGATTTCAGGCGAGCCAATATGGCCATTGACTTCGTTTGGACGTAAAGATAGTCCCCAGGAAATATTTGCTTAATTATGTTTTAACCTAAACGTGTATTTTAATTTTCCCGATGATAGATTGTCATTTGTTTTCGGATGGGATATAACGAAATTCGAATTGCTAATCGATTTATATTTCCGAAAACTCTCCGCTAGAACGTACGATTTCTTTCTGTGGCTATAAACGGCCTTAAGCTTTTGTTTTACAGCCATTTTATCGATAAAATTATTTTTCTCGATAAAAACCCACGGTTGCCACTTCCTTCCCGTTAAATCGGGGTTATATTTTTCTTTACTCTGTGTACTTGCATAATGAGCTCCATTTTCGTTCTTTTTTATTATAACCTTTGGTACAGTTTGCTTCGATTTCTTATTTTTTTCCTTGTGCATTTTAAATTGAATCTCATCGATGCTTTTGAGAACATCTTCGAACTTAGGTTTAGGCTTGGACTTCTTTTGGTATTCTCGTGGCGAAATTTTAACGTAATGCTTAATAGAACTTGTATTTATCTTTGGCTCTTCTTTGGATTTCTTTAATTGTTGCAATTTATATAGACTCTGTTTTGGTAAATGCAGTTTAACCTTCAGGTCGCGTATGGTCTCTTTCAAAGGTGGGATATATTTTTGTGCCGCTTTCGTTATTAAAGGCCGCGATATCGGTGCATTGTTCGTTTGATTAAAACTGGAAGCCACGTCGTTGATTTCTGAAATTTTAGTTCCTTTATAACTTCTAATTTTAAGAAGTATTGCCGATCCTTTTTCTTCCGATGTAGTCGATGATACTTCAGGTGAGCTAGATATAGCATAATGCAGTTTTTCCTCTTCTTTCTTATACGAGACAAAAGTATCACAACTAGATTCACAAGAATTCACGAGACAGTAATCGTCGTAATATTTTGTTTGTTTTTTATCTGGTAAATCGTTTTGAACAGCTTTATCCGATTTAACCGACACATCCATAGTTTCATTATTAGTTAACTGTTCAATGAAAACATTAGTTAGGTCTTCTTTATTTCCGTGAACGTCGTTAACTGAATCATTGGGTAATATAAAGGATTTATCTGTTAGGGTATCATTTTGAAAAGAAGCATGCGTATCAACGATATTGGATTCTGATAGTACTTTTTCTAATGACTCATTATCGTAAAATTGATTGTACTCATCTGATTGTAGCTGAGATCTTTTATCAATTAACGTTCTATTTACTTCCATTTGTGGCGTTCTGTACAGTTTTTCAACTAGTTGAGCACCATCATCGCACATTACATTTCCATAAATATGTTTTACTTTGTTTGTGTGTTCATTTTCACTGACATTATACCCAGATTCAATATTTTCACTCTCGTCTTCTGATGATCCGTAAACCGTTGGTGACGATGGCGCACTAATTATAATATCTTCAGCTATATCATCGCTAAAAACTGTTTCCATACATGCTACATCCTCGACCCAAGTTTCTTCAGCGCTTCTATCTTCGATGTCATGCAATATGAATTCATTGCCGTATTCATACTGTTCTATGTCTTCGCACGAAATAACTTCTGTAGACTCCGAATTTACAACCTCCGCTTCGGTACAGAGTGTCGTCAAGCAATCGCCTGGTATTTCGGTAAAACAAACCTTTGGGCAATCTTCATTTTCTTCAGTTAAAACGCAATCATTATCAATAACAATGCAAAAAGATACGTTTTCATCGTTATAAATTGTTGATATCGAATTCCGTCGATTACCATGAATAACATTAGAATAATTTTCATCGATCATATTTGAATCAACTAGTATTTCAGAATCATCAACTTTTGTACGTTTAGCATACATGAAATTATTCTCATCACATTCTTTAAAGGGATCCATAGCAGATGTGTAGTCTGAGGCTGCAGATTCTGATAATGATCTTTTAAGAGTTCTGCTTCGTATAGAAGACAGGTGATTTCTGGATATCCGTTCAGTTAGAACGGGTTGTTCAGTATGATTTTCAATAAAATCTACTTTCATTTTAATATCATTTTTTATTTCTTTATTCACGGTTTCATTTTCTTCCACTTGCACCAACTCAATCAAAGATTCAGTAGCATTACTATCAGTACCATCATTTTCAATTAAATCAAGGCTGCCTCTAATATTATCTATCATTTCATTTTGACTTACTTCATCAGTATCAATACCGATATTACCCTCTTGAACTTCAGGTTTAAGGTTTTGTTTGGCATCTGTTTCACTAAAAACCATGTCTCCTAGAAGCTCAGTACTGACTTCAATTGATGTTGCCTCACCTTCTGTGGCTCTAGTATTTTTACTACAAGTATTTTCTTTCACTTGTATATTAACTAAAAAGTCTGCTTTATCAGTATGTGGGAGTATTTGGAAGTGGCATGTATTAGTGTCATTACAATTATTTACCTCCGTTATACATTTTTTTTCATTACTTTTTGACGGAGTACAAAGTCCATCAATATGTAATAAAAGATTTTGAAACCATGGAGAAAACAGTTCTTTTCTAAAGAATGAGTCACTTTTAGCTTGGTAGCATTTTGTGATTGTAGGGGGGTCCTCAGAACCTAAGACATTAATTATTTTTAAATCAACTTCGTTATTCGTTCCATCGTATTCATTCTCAGTACTTCTTTCTTCAACAGACTCGTTATTTTCCAATATAACCAGAGGATAAGGCATTTCAGACATTTCCGTTGATCCCAAATCACTTTTTGAAGTGAGTTCAACATTATGTAAATTATTATCATTATCAAGTTCATTAGTATTTACGATGTCTGTAATATCATTAGAAATGTTAGTTGAAATCTGGCTAGCGTAGTCTTCATTAATGCATTTACTATTAAATTCTTCGACGAGATAGCTTTCTAAATTTGCAGAATCCTTATCATTGCGGTCTTTAATTGGCACCAAAGTTTTACTTTCAGTTACTGGAACATCTATTTCGTTGTCAAAGTTTTCTTCAGGTATTTGTACATCTCCTTGAGGTTCACTTTTAATAAAATTAATTTCTCTAGCGTCATAACATTTTTCAATTTCTGGATCTTTACTTTCTACTACAACTTCATTTGTAGACAGAAATTTTGTTGCGTTTTCAGTTTCATTTTCTATATTAATATTATTTTCTACTTTTATATTAATGCTGTTGTTTTGATCCACAATAGTGACGTCAGTCAAATTGTTATTAGGTTCATGAATAGGAGGAGGGCTTAACTTATTTGGAACATCTGCAAAACAATGATTTACTACTTGACATTCAAAATCATTATTTAGTGGCAAATTACTCAACGTGATGATACTGTTCTTAGATTTCATATTCTTCAATGCATTTTCATCAACATCTTGACTTAAAATAGGTAAATCCTTCTGTTGAGAAAAGATTTCAGTAGGTATATTTTCCTTGGTCTTGAGGAGAGTTACAGGTGATTCAGGAAGAATAAGCTTGTCATCATCAATGGACTCAAAATCTATCTTCTTCTTAAGAGCAGTAGCGTTAATTTGTTTATCTGTTTGATCATCAATAATTTCCTTCATATTTGAATGAAATTTATCAGCACAGGTAAAATTACTTAATACAGGAGAATCAAGCTGTATATTATTCAATTCAAGGGAAGAACAACTTTCTGTCAACTTTTTGGGTTTCTCTGTATTAACTACTGTAACTTCACTTTCAGGAAACAGGTTTTTGTCTATAACATTATTATTATCTAACGGATTTGGCAAATTATTTATCGTGTTAATGTAAGTCCCCTCCTCATAGTTTTTATTAAAACTGAAATCGATTGCGGTATCGACAGATGTTGTTGTGTATTCATCTAATTTTTGAACGACTGTTTCATTAAAATTCTGATCAGTACAGTTAACAGATCTGTCATTTTGTAGTTCAATTATAGGAATCACTGTGGGGTTACCATTAGGCTTATCAATCAAGGGCGTGTTAGAATATTCTTCTTGACTTCTAACATTCTCTGGATTTTTTATAATAACACTATCGGTCCTATTAATTGAAATACTTTTTTTAAGTTTCCTATATTTGCTCAGTTTTGACACTTCTTTATCTGATTCAGAGCCAGAATTTAGGTTCTCAGAAATAAATGGCTTGTTGTGTATTTTACTTTTGGTACTGTTACTACTTTCGATATCTAGAACAGGTAAATCCCGTATGGAAGTCATTGTAACAGATTCTATTTTATTTGCATCAATAAATTGTTGATTAATTTCAGGAAAATTTAGCTCAATATCATTGTCTAATCTTGGTAAAGAAGCGAGACCTACTCCAGAGTTACTTTCCAAATCTTGTAAACAGTAGTTTGTTTTTAATGACTCACTTATATTAGGTGAAGGGTATTGAGTATTAACCATTTTGCAGCTCTGGACTTTAGGAGAAAGTCTTAATGGTATATCATTAATAGTTTCTTCTCTTCTATGAATCATAGGTGACTTAGTTATAACCGGGTTCACTACTTTTTCTATTAGTCGTTCACCTAATACATTGTGGACCGGTGTAGCTACTTCCACATTCATCATCTGTGGACTACAAGGTCTTATTTCAAAATTACAACCCACCTCCTTGTGTATAACAGATTGGCTTATTTTTGCTTCGACATCTAAAGGTGATATTGGACGAGGCAACATTGATATTCCTTGTTTTGAAATAGTATTTCTGACTGAAACGGGTAAATCTTTTTGTTTTGGTTGTTGAGCAGTTAAGTTAAAATTATTGTTTCTAGGTGATTCAACAAGCTTTTCGTATTGGTTAAGCAACTCAATGTTGTTATAACCTTTAATATTTTCTGGTAATTTTGATATTTTCTGTATGTGGTCATATTTGTCTAATTCTTCACTTGGTACATTGACTAAACCTAAAACGTAGAGTTGTTCTTGGTTAACACCAGTCTCACAATGACCTAATGTATTGCTGGATTCTACGTGCATTGAAGTTTCCTTATTGCTATCATTAGCTTCATCATCTCCTTCATTCCACATTTGTAAAAATTGTCTGACATCGAGCCCTTTTTTATCCTTTGGAATTGGATTAGCATCTAATTTTTGAGTAGATTTATTTACATGAGATATTGTTTCAAACCTCATATCATGATGTCTGTATAGATCATTTGACATTCTATTAACCCCTGATTCTATACTTTTTACACTAGCAGTAGAAGATTGGCTAACATACCCACAATCTTCTTGTACATTACTAAGAGTTTGTATTGTATCTATGCTTGTGTTGGAATCGGGAGATATTGATATAGTTTGAGGTGAAAATTGTAAAGGCAGTCTAGACATTGGATTCATTTTTGCAGAATACTCAAGATTTCTAAAATGAGTAGAGTTTTCGTATCCTTTCATGGCATTTTCTTTTCTATACATATGATGTGGAACAGTGTGTACATTTATTGGTGCATATGATGGATAGAGTAACTCATTTTTCATTGTATGTGGTTGATTAAAATCGTTTATATACATATTTTCAGAAGTGGGATAATATTTATGGGTATTGCTATTATCAAAATATAATCTGTTTTGTATCATCGGTTTTGTGGAAGCATCTGGTGAATAAGGATATGCTCGGTTTTGTAAACTATTTCCTGGGACTGATCCATAAGAAGGAGGAATGTTTTGATTACAAAATGGTGGGTTTAAATTCATTTGTTGATTTGGAGATCTTTGATATCTATCCATGGGTGTAGTAGGCATTCTTTTATCCAAATACTTCAGTGGCATTGTAGGATAAACGGGACATGGATGAGGAGGCATTGATTTTTGCAAGTCATACTTATGTGTATAAGGACTATGTAAATGAAATGTATTAGGGTAGTTAGTGATATATTCATACCTTGCTTGTGGATGTGGATGATGCCTTTCCTTTGTGTTTGGATAAGGTTTAAATCGTACATTCGCTGCAGGATAAAAACGGTCTTGGTATACTTGTGGCACATCTTCATGCATGTTCCTGTGTGGTCTTATCATTGATATTGGCCTAGGTCCGGAACAATTAGGAAATTCTGAATACTGATAAAATTCAGGAGCACCATATGGCCTTATGGGCCTCACATTAACTCCACTCCCTAACCAACCTTGAGGAGGCACTGGTTGAATATAAGCAGAATTATTATTGGGCACGAGTCCCTCGAGGTTTTTAATAATTTTTGGTTCATTGTTTATAGGACTAATTGTATAAGGCACATCACAATACTTTGCCTCGGAGGGCATCAACTTAGAGTTTTTTAAACTATTATCTTCAGTACTTTTCACAGATGCGTACACGGGTGGTACCATAATACGCTGCATATTTTCTTGAAATGTTTGTCTTGGTGATATGTTTCGTGAAGGTGGGTAGTCTGCAGGTTTATGAGGATATTCAGGTGGTTGTTGGTATATGTTGTTTGCGCATGGCCATGGTTCGACTGGAGCTTTTTTCAGATACACATCACTCGAAGAGTGTGGAGGCACTACTCTGTCAGGTCCTATTATAGCACACGGCCTGGCGGTCGATACATCCACTTTAGCCAATGAATTTGGTCCAATATCCTGATATGGTTTATTACCATTGGTTTGGAGCGCAGGACCGTTGGGCGCGTACTTTGTACTGCCATCGTTGGATTGCGCTCCTAGAACAGTTTCTATCCTCAAGTCCTTAGCGTCCATGGCCACACACAGCACGGCGCTCGGTGCAGTAAGCCGTTTGCATTTTTTTGGCCGTATCCCTGAATCTCAAATTTTATCTGAAATATTCACGTGTCACGTATAAATAATACGCATCCTGAAATATAAACAAAAATATCAAATATTTCAATGACAACTGTCAAAACATTATGCCACATACACCATGGGTAAGTTTAAAATGTTAAAGTACTCTTAAATAAGAGTAGTAATAATAAATTTATAGCATACCTTTTGTACTTTTCAGTTTATTTGAGATATCAATATTATTTCCAAGGAGACACCGATTTATTACGATCCTGCACTGTTGCCCATAATTTCTGGTTTGTTGTGTTGCTCATTACAAAAATACTTTATGTAATACCAATCAAAAGTATATTATTTATTAGACTTGGTGGTTGATACCAAATTTTATTCATTTCAGTTCCTTTTATTGTTTTTATTTAAATGCATCTCATTTGAATCAAAATTTAATACATGAAAAATAAAAAATATAATATATTAAATATTCTCCTTTAAATTAGGTCTACTAAGCGTCTAAAATTTTTAGTTTATCGTGCCGAACTAATTTCACTTAAGTAGGTAAGTATTAATTTTTTTATTTCCTTATTTAAAATTACGAACGATAATACATATTTCAATGTCATCTATTGAAATTTGAAAGGTCCAGGCAAATATTTAAAATTTGACGTAAGGATTATCACACCAATACTCATTTGATTTCGGTTTCGTAGTTTATGGTTAGAAGTTAGAATTATAATCAAATTTATTTACTTTAACAATAACAATTTTAACAATAATAATGAAATACATGTCAGTTAGTTTCATTCTATCTATAATATTCACCGTGTACGTAATAAATACAATATGGACATTAACTGAAATATTTATCCCGCCGGAGTGCAGTCGTGGCGAAAGATGTTTCTCCTCTTATTTGGCTTCAAATCCTGTGCAGCATCTTGTTCTTTACACTTCAGTGAAAGAGTATCCATATGAAAATGGATTATCTGGGGGCTCGGTGAATAAAGTGCATACTTCCTTAAAATTTGATTATCGCAATCCCGCAACTATGTAAGTATTAATTATGTGGATGTTTATCAAACATGTATTAATTCCCGGTGATAATTTATGATCGTATCGTCCAGGGTTGTGACGTTAAAGGTACCGCGTAAAACGAGGAATAATGGTACCTTATACATGCATGCAGTGATGCTGGATGAGAGACGCCTGTACGACAATTTCGAGGATATATTTCGTTCAGAAGCGGTCCATACACTCCCGCTAGTTAAATATACGGAGCCTCAAGCAACCACGTTTAATCTCCTGCAGTCAAAGGTGACCAGTGATTTGCAAAATTATGTAACTTAACTCAATTTTATCTCTCAAATACATTATATTTTTTTGTACATAACAAAAGTACAGGCATTCAAATCTTTAATTGTATGTATTTTTTATATACTTCTAAATGGGTTATACAATAGATCTCTTTGATTCTAATAATTCTTTATTTGCAGGTGGATGATTCAAACAAAGTGAAAAGTCATTTGCGGCCATATTCCCATATAGCAACCATAGTCCCACTGTCCATACTCACAGACAATCTGAATCTCCCTTACAAAAGAATCCCCGGGGAGTTATATCCTTATTTGAGGTAGTTATTTGACTAGAGTTTACATATATTGTTGGGATTAGTAGTGATTTAATACTTTTGTGGTTTTAACAAGTTCTGTTGTAATCTTCTAGAATTCGAGAAGAAAAGTTCCTGCCAATAATTCAGCACAATGTATTGAAATATCGAATGTCGCAGCTGCAACTGTTGAACAGTAGCACCTCGGAAGTGAATGTCACAGTGCACGTCTCACCGGCGTCGTTTGGATCGGTGCGTCTGTCGTTGCATGTCCGACTTGCATTGGACCAGCTGAATAGCCTTGGCTTTAGTGAAAAGGACATTGACGATGTTAAAGGAATATTCGCAGATACAAACTTGTACCTGTTATCTGCCACAGTTTTGATTGCTAGTTGCCATGTAAGTATAAATTGAAAATTATGTTTCTATAATTTTTTTCACCAAGTTTTTTGAACCAACAAGAGCCTGAGGGTATTCAAAAAGCAATAACACTGTAATTTTTGTATGTGAATAGTTGATACACCTATTTGTTGACATTCATACCAGTGAACAACACAGCTTTAAGATAGTTAATATAAACACTTGTGTGTATTGCCTGTTGGTGTGTCTAGATAAATAAAGATAACAAATGAAAACTATAGTGATGTAAGACGTTCATTAATTTTAAATAAATGTATATAGTGAATAGTGAATAAATTATAGTTCCAAGCATAGTGGGCCAGGATAATGAAGATTACCTGCTGATATCATAATGTCAACACATATTACTCATTGTTGATACTCTGTATAAATGAATTACCATATTAAATGATACGTAAAAACGTAACATCACGCCTGTAATCCCCTAAGGGGTAGGCAGAGGAGTGTAGTACACCCCCACAATTCACCA
>DWDX01003256.1:0-13443 GCA_018245675.1 Agara michaeli | reverse complement strand
GTTCCTGAGATTAGCGCGTTCAAACAAACAAACAAACAAACAAACAAACTCTTCAGCTTTATAATATTAGTATAGATCTGTTTGGATACCCTATCCTTTAATTAAGAGCATAACAACACAAAGTGCTTCAGGCTGCTATCTTTTCGTCTTCCACTAGTGGGCCTGGGTCAATCGCGTTTGCAGGAACTCTGAATTATATTCCTCCATACTGCACCATAGAGAATCTGTGGATTAGAATAGGTTGTCTATGACCTATATATCTTATCTCTTCTACTTTGTACAGCAGCAATGTCAATGGGATCGAATTTTTCATTCTACTGAATCCAATAGTGTCAAGTTTACCACAATCATACCCTTTATACCGCTGTCATTTTATGATCATTCAATAAGATGGGTGCCCTCTCACGTGGAGCGGAAACTTAAACGATAACTTATAAACCTTTTCGTTACTTTGATGCTGTGAATGTATTAAAAACTTGCTGTGCCCGCGACTACGTTAGCGTTTGAGTGTAATTATTTTATATAATTCTAAAACAAAAGTAGTCTAAGTCACTCCTTATTACATCAGCTATCTGCCAGTGAAAGTCTCATCAAAATCGGTCCAGCCGTTCCAGAGATTAGCCGGAACAAACAGACAGAATAACAGACAAAAATTGTAAAAAATGTTATTTATGTATATATACTTACCGTGTATAATTTTAATATTACAAACAGACACTCCAATTTTATTTATTTGTATAGATTTGTTGTTCTGCGCGTTTTCATCCACGTGGAATATTGTAGTAGGTCCTAAAATATAGACGGAATTTCCTCCGCCCACTCCACTGACCCTCATTACGTACGGACATTCATATCTTCATGATTTGTTTTTTATATTCTTATCAGAATAGAAAATTACCTATACTAATCAGGAATTAGCTAGCTATTAATTCCTACATTTTTATAATTTGTTCGTTAGTTTCAGAGATTAGCCTCTACAAACCAACAATCAAATTGTATGTACCAGTATTTTTATTTTACTATATATATATTATTTTGTTTCAGTGTGCTCCATGCCTCTTGTGGTCGAGTAAGAGACCTGTGCCTGGCATAGGGATGTTAAGAGGTTGTTGCAAGATGAAGATATTAAAAAATTATGAAATGTCTGGCACTCGGCGTTTTCTGCCTACACCTTTCGGGAACTGGCGTGATGGTATAGATATATAGTAAAATATTCAATTCGCACAAAATCCGTAGAAGTCAACGTAATGAATAATTTATGGAGAAAAACATCTATTCAAAAAGCGAGACAATTTTCGGTGAATAAGCTAAAATGACGCGTGGCTGGGTATACAGAATGGCCGCAGTGTGACGTTCTTTTATCCTTCTTTTTATTCTCAGAACATTCTTTTTATCCTTAGAAATCAGTATTAGAGGGCGAAAAAGATTCATAATTGCCTTGAAAAATTATTCATCCCTCTCCTCTAATGCACTGTCGGGAACCGGTGAGTAATTACCCAAGCATTTCCCCTTCTAATTGCTTACGAAAATTACCTGAGATACTTTCTTAACGGAGATTTGTAGTGTTTGCCACAAGTGGCCATTCAAAGGATTGCAGATGTCGTTTGAGTAATTGAGTATTATTTTAACTAAATGTAAGTGCATTGACTGCCTCGTTGGTCGGGCGGTTGCTAGCGCGACTGCCGATCGGGAGGTCCCGGGCTCAATTCCCGGGTTGGGTACTGTTGGATTTTTCTAATTTAGAATTTCTAGTAGTGACTCAGAGTCTGGATGTGTGCCCGGTGCATGTCAATAGGCTCACCATCTATTCCATTGTGGGACTTAAACGTAACTGGTGAATTGTGGGGATGTATTACAGTCCTCTGCCTACCCCTTAGGGGATTAAAGGCGTGATGTTACGTTAAGTGCATGTATATTTATGCAGGTATAGTTTGCTAGCGACTTCACTTAACAGCTTTCTCCTAAATTGAAATTTGCAGTATATGTCCGCAGCATAGTGTGAATATTTGAAGAGTTCACATGGTGAGCAGATTTAGGACTGCCAGGTCTATCAAAAGGGCTTATGACTTGTCTCTACAGCTCGAGACCAGAAAACCGCTATGGTATTTTCGGCTGTCTTCGCCTATCTTAAGATTTCCGGGATTACGGGTAGCCAGTGTGGGGAGCTTTGATCGTCCAGCCGGCGCGGCGACCCCGAGAACGCGGGGATGGAGGGGTTAATACTTAAAATTGAGTTCGCATTCCAAATTTATCGTTCTGTTAGACACATATAAATCGCAAAGCCGCTGCTGTCTATAGAGCGAGTGCGGCAATTCGCTTTCGAATCGATATACGAGTACATATTATGTACATGTATCGTCCACGCATCTGTGTCCTATTTCATTCCCGGTTTATATCCAAGGTTCTTGGCATAGTAACCAACAATGCTTAATTTTTTTTTTAAATTTATTAAAGGACTTCTTCGCAGAGCGGCCATACCGTAACAATACTCTCTTGAAACCGGGTATATTAAAACAGTTGAATAGCAAATTGAAAAGTCCGTTGCTAGTGTGCGAGGTACCTGTTTAAGTAAAGTTCACAATTGCATCAAGAAACTAGTTAATTAAGGCGTTGTTCTGTTATAACGCCTGTGCTGGCAAAGGTGTCTTTTTTATAGAAAATTATTACGAGTTCCTTTGACATATCCAGCAACGATTCATTGAAAGATGCATTAATGTAGTTATTGTTGATATTATCATTAATAGACTCGCGAAAATTAAGGACAAATCGGACATCAAATCAATTTCAATTTTGTATGTAAGTAGGATATGTTATTTTTATTACATTTTATCCATTGATTGACGGATTTGACGTATTAAATTGACACAATCTATATGTAATGAAAATCAGTAAAATCGTTTGAGAAAATGTTCGGGTGAGCGTTGATTTATTTATAATTGTTATTATTTTGGGATTATACGGTCACGAGTGCAGTTGTCTCGAAGTGATGCTACAATCGGCTCACCCCACAGCTGCCTCATGGTGGATTACGCTCCAATTTCCACAAAGAGGTGAGCACGTTCTAATTGGTAACAAGCTTGTTACAACAAAAGGTAGATAATTGCGTTCTCGCGATCACGAATGTAAATCCCGGGTTCGAGATACGATTTAGGGGCCGGCACTAGTAATGAATCTGACCACTAATGTAATTCTAAACTTGCTCCGCTTCCAAAACGTGTTTGTTAACAAATTACACATATATTTATGTGTTTGTGGTACATTTGGTGTGAAACAAATTTCATTTGGTTCCGTTTATATACGGTAGAAAGGCGTCTGTACGTATTTCTATGGGAGAAGATTTAAATTATTTTACGACATTCATTATTCATTATTTTCTGAATATCTAAGCATTCCTAGTTTAAGTAAATTTTGATATATCATAAATTTGTGTACTATAGAAATAATCCTATGACCTAAGGTATTTGTTATACATGCAGTGAACAATATACGGGATTAAAGTCATAATAAATTGAGTCATTCATCCGTAAATGAGTTCGTAGAAATAAGTTCATTACCCCCGCGATGCTTGACACTACCGTTAAGAAATTAAGAATTTAGGTAAATGTGAGGGACAGTTCGGCTTGCGAACAGCTTAGATCGCAAGTCGACAAGACAACGATAAATGTTAGGTCGTAAATGTTCAATTTCTTAAAGCTTAATATTAAAGCTACTAAAAGCTTAATCATTCTTGTCTGAAAGTTTTAATATTAATACTTGTACAGAATTCCTTGAAGCTGGCCGGTACTCTTATCTTCGGCCATTATAATCAAAACAACAGGATAACGTTTTTAAAAGCACGCTCAAATTGATATGAAATATTGACCTGCTGAATAAATAAAGGCAGATAAAAACATAATAGCGCCGGCAACCGAGAAATAAATTAATACTCGTAAAGAAAAAAATCCGTTTGTTCCTTAAACAAAAGATCCCGACATCATTGTGTTGTGGTGACGCAATAAAATTTAATTTACAAAAGATTTTAAGTGAATGTAAATTATAATAAAAATTCAAATTAAACAGAGCCACTAATTTCCTTTCCCGTTAGCGAATAAAGGATGGCTCGGGACCGCCCTGTTAATGTTTAATTGGTGACAAAGGCAAATCTCGACGTGGCCAACTTTACTTTTGTGCCAATGGTAATGTAATGATAATTGGGTGGATAATACTTTTTTTGGTAAAAGTAGTTTTTTTATAATTGCACATATTTATTTTGGTACACTAAACATACAAAATATTGCTTTTGTTTTAATTAACTCAAAGCTACACTTCTGAAGTTATTAATTCTTGTATATATGTATATAAAATATAACATTGTCAATTAATTATCCCTTTTCGTATCGGAAGAAGTGCGCGTATATACACGTACACTCATGTAACACCATTCGGTAACTATCGAAGGTAAACGAACCATGTACAAGTTACTTAATTGTTGTTGTTTTGTTTTTAATCTTTAAACTGCATTCCAAAATTACAACAGCGACACAATCTCGTAACCAACACCCTTCCACCAAAGAGTAAGCGCATTTAATATTAAACCACCATTTCCAGCCATTTAAGCGTCGTTCAACTGCTTACATAGTTCGCTGTGACGTTGTAACTCGTTTCAAGTATTCAGAATTACCGCCACACATTCGTAGAACGTTAGAACAGCTTGATACAAATGGCTGGAAATTAATAATATTGTTTATTATGGACCGCAAGTGACGGGCTGAGCTCGTAACATATGATATAAGCTGATGCATTAAGTAGAATATATGTGTAGCGCTTATTCAAATAAAGGACATATGTAGGTAGCTTATTATACAGCCTTGTTAAGTTAACTCCTTTTTTTCCTTGTAAAGCTTTCCACTGTACTTATTACAACGGTAGTTGTTACAACGGTCTGCACACAATTTGAATGCGAAATACATTTTCTGTACGATATAATTAGAGGAAGAAAGAATATACAAATAAAAGGATTTGATTATCATTTCGAATAGCACGCCAATGTAAACTGTAAGGACCGAATAGCGGCCGAAATAGGAACTCTTGATTGTCAGATAATTAAATATTTGCGGCAAATATCATAACAATTGACAAAATTGACTGGTGACAATCCGGATACTTGACAACCCGGACACCAAACAACCCGGTCAACTAACGACCCACGCACCTGACGACCTTAAATTGACCTTGTAGTGTTTATTATATGTATACGCACCTTAAACACGAATATAAAAGTTAATTCTCCCAGTTTTCCTATTTACAACGAAGTGCTCAGATGATACAGAACAAGCAAATTAAAATAAAAACCGCTTCACGAACACGTCACAAGTAAAGTAATGTCAACTGTGCGGAACAGCGCAGTAATTGGGATTAAGCTCAACCGTATGTAGTTTGTCCTCTTAAAATCCACATACTCTTTGTACAAGGATACAAAATAAAGCTTTAGTAAAATTAAATAATCTCTGTTTCTGTGTGATTACAAGAACGCGTAGAAGCCTTCAATGCGCCCAATTCAAAACAATTCAATTCAAATTCAAAACAATTCAAGGTAAGTTATTATACATCTGTATTTTGAAATGTAGATATATAACCGTTTATTTCAACAATACAAATATTAGCTTTGTAAAGTAAATTTCATTGCACCTTCAACGCAAAATAACGTGTCAGGTCACAAAGAAACACATAAAACATACACATACACACATACACACACACACACACACACACACACACACACACACATGTAAACACTCACACATATACCGACGTGGAGAGTGCATGAGTCGACGACACAGTAATCGTGGTGTTATCAGATAAATTAATTCACTTTGGAATTTTGAATTTGGAACTCTGATTTATTATATAATGGAAAAACCCACTGGATCTAAATAAAAAACCCGTAACGCGGACATCAATCACAAGTCCAACGGAAACAATGAGAACAAACCGCCAATGTCAACTCTGCAGCGGCGAAGTAATTAGATTCCAGCTGTTCCGAGCCACGTCGCTTCAAACGTTTTGTTTGGCGATGAATTTTAAGCGTACACTGCAATTTATAACGAGTATTATAATCGCTATTTGTATCAGACTTTACTTTTTGAAAATCCATGTTATCAAAGACTGCTCCATACAACTAACCGTCGTAAAAGCTACCAACCCTGAGCACGTTGTTGGGGTTACGGTTGAGAACCCTGCCCAACAGTGGGACTTAATAGGGTTTAAATAATTAAGACTTCGCCTTGTTATTATTAGTATTAGTAGCGATACAATGAAAGCATTGTAAAACAAAAAAATAAATTAAACATTCATATGACTGTCCAAAACCCCTTAAAAACTGTACATTCCGCTAACAAGACTAAACAAAACATTCCCAACTACACCATACAGATGTCATATATACAGTTCTATCGTAAAAGCCATTTGGACTTTGTTTACGCGGAGCGCCAAAACAAAAAGCTCTTATCAGAAATGCCTATCGCCGATATAAATCAATGGTAATCTTGTTTGCCAGACGGAATCGGGCGATTGTTTTTTTCTTTGCATATTTTTTATGAAATGACAGATGGGGAAGTAATTTGACTTGCCTCTATGTCCAGTGGTTAGAGTCACTAACCGCTAATCCGGCCGTGGGTTCGATGCCCCGCCCATAACAAAAATTAATGATATGAGCACAATTATTTTTTTTGGTCTAAGTGTAAACTAAATATGTAGATATTTATTATATAATATGTATGTTCAGCAGTTATTGAGTTATCATAACTAAGGTATTTGATTGCCCAATTTGAATCAATATATCCGTGTACGGATTTGTCATAACTGTCATTATTAATATAATATCAAATAATTCATTACAGTTTGTACCGCTAGCTGGTCTAGTGGTTGGTAGCTCTGACTGCTGCGCCGGATGTGGATTGTTTGTTTTTAATGTAAAATTAGCTATTTACATTTTAAAATGCATATTTTTGATTTATCAGCTTTCTGGTTACTAAGTTACTGACTTTGTCTAATTTGGGATCAAAGAGCTGAGGGATATTTATCTTTCATTCTCTCCTATTGCTATTCTCCACTAATCAGGATTCCATGCTTTTGTTTTTTTAATGTCAGTTCAACATTGCCACTTAAGTATGTATTAACCTTACGTCATTAATTAGTAGCGATTTCCTTTCAGTGGTCGTTATATGCAAAGCTCAGTTTCACTCGTGCCATTTCGATACCCGAACGGAGACACAATGAGCTTCATTAAAGACGATAGTTTCCTGTACTAAGACTTTGTGATTATTATTGACTAAGCATGATAGATATTTGACATCACGTTTAAAATTAAATATATTTTAAATTGACCAACTCTTATTCCAACCGCGAGGAAAACATTGAGAATAAACTTGCATATCATTAAGTTCTTCGTAATAATAACTTACGCTCAACTAGGGGACTTTCGCTGCGGCGAAATTTCAAACGACAACAAAAAAACATTGGTTTCTACTCGTGGTTGATTACTACATTTTTGTTCAAAATTAATACCGACATTGTATGTCAAATCTGACTTCTGTTTGTAAGGGGGAAATCCGAAAAATCCGGACCTATTTCGAAAGGTGTAACGAGAACGGAAAATGTTTAAGAGCAGTCTATTTAATGACATAAAAAAAGGTTTCACTTACAGAAGATAAGTTTTAATTGGCTGATAAAATGCATTTGTCTCGCTTTAACGCCCAAGAAGTTCCGGATTACATTCTGTTTAAAATCTCGTCTCGCTTGAAAAATTTACAACACAATTCAGATGAAATACAATGTTTTATGAGTTGGATATTTTTACCAGGTGTGCCAGTCAGATTAGAGTGGAGTGAAACAGTTTTATAAAAGACTTACCTGATATACACTGACTCGATTTATATAACCTACCTCCAGTAACCATGGCAACCGGTGAGAATGAAATTTCGGAAAATCCCGCGAGATCGGTAAAAGCTCCTTTGTATGTATTTCAGAACCGAAGTAGGACAGTAGCTAGTAGGTATTATCAACATCCCTACAATAGAATCTGGCACAATAGGAACTTCATGAGATTGAACAAAGAATTTATGGGCATTGATTAAATGGCAACGCTTTGTGTCTCAATACTCTCAATATGTAATAACGTTAAATCTTATAGTTTTAAAATAAAAATGCTACTTAATTTTACAAATTGAGGAACACCTCAGCGCAATGCTTTCCAGGAAGAATTTGAAAACATATTGATCGGTCAAAACACAGTATTTTTATTCCTCAATTTGTTACATCTAGCGTAGGTAATACACAGCAGTAGCAATCTTCACTACGGCAGCACATTTGACTGCTACAACCGTCCTGTGATAGAGAAACCCTTTGCAGAACTGATACACTAAAAGGGATGGCTTAGATTTTCGTCCCTCACACAAAGAACTGAAACGAAATCCAACTATACATTTGTGCGTGTGTGTGTTTTAACAGTAAATAACTGACTGTCAACCACAGTAAATGAAAACTTCGAGAGCAAAATTTTGTTAGAGAGTTATCCGTATAGTTAACGAAGACGTGTGAAGTTTGTCAACCGCTTGGCCAGCGTGGTGCTGTTGAAAGAAACAAAGAGAGAAAGAAAGGAGAAGGTGGACAGCATGCTATCTACATCTATAGTAGCAGTCGCACTCCTCCTTCATCACGTAAGCTCAATTTGTCCCACGCGCAACGTGTTCTTGAATGTCGTCGTATAATAAATTTCGAAAATCTCGATTCAATTTTCTACACGATAAGCTCGCTTTCATATAAACTTTACGGGAACGTGCTTGACTAAGTTGACTTCCTCCAATCTATTCGGGGGATATTTGATTAAAACCTTATATAAGAGCATTCGTGGACGTATTATAGTCGATTTGTCGTGTTGTCGAGAGGCGTGGGCGCTTAACCGACGCCAATTTTCTTTAGCGCAGTGTTCTGATTGCATTCGTTGATCAGACTGGACGACGTAGCTGGAATACACCACTTATGTGCCCCAAATACAAAACGTCCGATTTCCATAATTCAATATGAATTTTATAAATAAAAATCTACCGAACAAAAATGCATTTTTTTTTCATTTATTTATTAAGAACATTGGTATATGCTCTTAGGTATAATCTCTGCCAAAAATACCTGTTGAAAATTCATAAATTGACGTATTGATGATAACTCTACAATTGCAGCTTAAACCCAGCTCACAACGAGTGAAAATAATTCGAACAAAATTTCTTTATCAATAAACCAGACCCGATACAGAAAATAGGTGAAAATTTAATATTCGGTCCATAAAGTGATCTAGTTTATTCCTATCTCGATTCACAGCATCGAGATATTTATCGCTATTTACAACAAATTATCTCGAAGCGAACGCTACGCGCGATGGAGAACTTGAGTGAACTATCGATAAACTCCAATCAACATCGCTGCGATCAATCCAACGGCAGTTACCGAGCAAGAATATTTATCAAAAAATCACATCTCTTATTGCTCGATCTCCGTCCATTTGTTAGTCTGTAAAGCATTTAAGCCCCAATAAATTCTATGGACGTATTTATCCAGTTAAGTTTCCTTAGCGTTGTTATCTTTTGACTTTGCTACAAAATGAACAAAGTTGCCCGGGAATAGAAGCTTCGCTACATCTAAGCTTATGCAAGACTGGCTTAGAGTAGTGCTCGAGTTTAATGCAAAAATGTCTGCAAAATCTTCTTATATAAGACACGTTAATGGTTATGTATGAAATAAGTATTCCGATATAACTGTCCCGTATAAAATATGTGATCAATGCACCGAATACAAAGGATTCGATTCTCGATTTTCTTTATATATAGGTGAGAAGCTTTATATATAGGATGTAGTCTTTAGTCTGTAACCATAGTTTGCGATGCTGATCGATATAAATAAGCATAATACATAACTGCGTATAATAGAGTGATGCATCTGTTCAATTACAATATGAGGAATAAGGATTTCTTAATTAGAAAGAGAGAAAGAAAGAAAACGTTTATTCAGCAGAATAAGCTACATCAAATCACGAGACGAAAGAAGAAAAAAAAAATGTAAAGAAGAATATAAAACAATATATAAACGAAAATAAAGGAAACAATTTGTACAGCACTACCCCCTTAAAAGGCACAAACTCAGTTTTGCCGCGGCGGACCGTAGCCGCTGGATTTCAGTGTGGACCTTTTTTTCGTGAAGTTCGCGAAAAGTGGTGCCAGCCACACGCGAGGTACAAAAATAAATAACAATATGAATTAATTTTAAACGTACAATTGTGATAATAAAAGAAGAATTATGATGATATATCAAGAAAATAATTTCAAACTGTTGACAGATATTTGTACACAGATAAGGATCTTGGATCATATGAGGACGTTGAGAATACATTTCAAATGTTTTAACAGTTTATGTTGTTCCGATCCTCGAATCGTTCATTCCTCACTGCATAGCCAATCGAAATTCATTCAGTCATAATCGGCACTCAATTCCATTCGGCCGAGACGAATTCAAGGGGCTGCGAGTAAACCCCGGGGCGGAGCGCGTTTAGTTGAGTAAATATCGCTATTGTGAATGTTGCCTCCATATCGCTTGCATGCAAGCATTGTACTGTTCGGTTTTGGAACACTTTGATGGGTTTAGGGCGTGTGCACAGCGCGATATAATTCGTACGATAGAATCAAGATGTCATGATGTACTTCGCGGAGTAGTAATTTTATAGATTAACCGTAACGGGAATTAAATGTTTTACCAACTAGATCTGGAGGACAAATCATTACGGGTATACTCGCTTTAATATTGTTTTTGCGGGATAATAGTATGGCCTTAAACCTGAAATTCTGAGAGGAGGTCCGTATTCAACAGTGGCACGGTGAAAACGGTTGTTGATTATTACGGGTTAAAGTGCTACCTGAGTTACCAATTATTGCTTTGACACATTTAAATTAAACTTCTTTAGCTTCTATTATTTAATTGTGTGCTTCAGTGAGAAAAGGATTATCACTTGTTCGCTGTATGGATGTTTGTACAGATCCAAATAACATTTCGCAGAGGCGTAAGAAGTTTGTAAATTGTGGATATCCTTAATTTCTGCCTCACCTATAGAATATACATAGATTGATAGAACACGTACATCGCACGATTGTACGACAATCGCAGCTGCCTTTGTTTATCGTGAATACGCCCTTATAACGAACGTGTAAAGTTAGCCATTCGGCAGTAAATGTATACAAGGTTTGCTCTCAGTTCTAAAGTGATGCGCAGTGTATACATTTTACGATCCAATGTTGGTAAAATTCGAGTGGCATCACACTTTCTTTATAGAAAGAAATAAAATTTTAAGATAAATTTACATACATCAAAGGCACCGGCCACCTTAGTCACTAACGATTGTCTACTTACATATTTAAGTGCATAAAACGTTTTTCATGAAAGCAACACTTTAAATGTAAGTAAGATTGAAAAAAAAAGGGACGTTCTGTTGAAAAATGACAACAAAAGGTTTTACTAAATTCTTATTTCAAATAGAGTAAGCGGTTTGGACCGGTTCTTACAACGCTATGAAAAAGTCCTAAGAGACTAATAGGAAGACGGTTGATTTCTTTTGTTTTTAATAATAATTTGATACCTGTGCTGTGGTAATCGGATAGCTGATAAACATACATATACATAGGATATGATAGTTACATAGTTATGTTTATTAAACCAAGAGACAGAATAATTAAAAATCAAACCCAGGACCTCCGGTTTCACATTGCGGGTTTTTAACCACTCACTCGTGGCGTCAGTGAGTTTGAATGATTGTGTAAACGTTTAGTTATGGCTCTCACAATCACTCCACTAATCTCTGGAACGGCTGGAACGATTTTGACGGGACTTTCACTGGCAGATAGCTGATTTAATAAGGAGTGACTTAGGCCAATTTTATTTTACAATTATATAAAATAGCGCTGTCGAAGTCGCGGGCAAAGCTAGTGTATTATATGAATCATAGCGTCCCCGTAGGAACCAATTGTAAACGTACATTTGTATAAGTCCAACAAATTAGAAACAGCGAGGACATTGCTACAATAAACTCCGCGATGGTATAAAATATTCAAGCGTAAATTCTATTCGCGTTTATGTCGAGCTGTCACCAACACTTTTACTACAATCGCTGCTGATTTTCAACCTTGCGGTGTTCGGAATAAGTGTCGTTTTTCAACGGACACAACAAAGAAATTGAGGTGTTTAGGATTAAGAACGGAATACTTGTTCTATTAAACTTTGCAATTCGAATTCACCGTTGTGACGTTGACAGTCCATTTTAAAGCGAGTTTCGCATGCGTCTCCTTTATCTCGGGCCTTATTATTGTACTGGCATGCGGATTGCACTGCACTTTTAAACTTCCACGTATTTATCCGTTTCTGCAAAATATTTACTTTCCGTTACCGAGTAAGGATGTTGTTATGTGGGAATGATTTGTTTAGTTTACGACATTGTTTTTTTATGTCGCTACATAGGAATAGTAGTGTTATCTTATCCGTTGGTCTATTGTGCTGTGAATTTGACTGCAAAACGTGGCTAGCGGATTCGATGTCTGTTCAAGACAAATATTTTTGTGATGGGAATGACTATCCGTTCTGTCAAATTAGAGTAATAATTTTTAGATATTCAATATGATATGTAGGTACTTGATCAGTTGTGGAGTTGCTTTAGCGTAAGCACTGTATATACACATATATATATATATATATATATAAAATTTAAACTAAACCTGTTAAAGTGTCATAAATAAAATGTATTTTCGAATCCGAAGTACGTAAGTCTTGATAGTTTTTAAAACGTCAAAGCTATGGATGTTTGACTTGCAATTCATTAATATTCAGAATAAATAGTTTCAAACTTAATGGAAGATGTAAATTCGAAGAATTTCTTGCAAGTAGAATATTAAATGAGAATTTGAAGCAACGCTTGAAACATTACACGTAATATACTTAAATGTTTTACGTCGTTTTCTGATTTGCCTTCAAATTTTCCAACAAGTTACAAAACTAATTTACAGCTAGAGAAATTAAGTGAAACCATCGAATATTAAGAACAACGGAAGAGCTTAGAAACTTCTGTACAATTCAATTTATGAGACGTCTACGCAACACCGTTCCGACTCGTTAAGATGCTAGTTGACAATGACATTTCTGGGAAATAATTATCAAAAGAAAGAATTGTAAGTCGGTTCCCGTTGTTATCCCAGCTTTACAGACTCAGACTCAGACTAAAGCCATACTGCAAGATGGCTAGTTTCATTAGCATCATTGTGTTATTTAAAAGAGTGCTGGGAGTTTTTTTTCACCGGTTTTTTTTCTCCCGGTCTACTATAGCCTGAGGGGCAAACAAAGCCGAAGTAATTAAGATGACTAAAACATGACCTTCAT
>DWDX01003255.1:0-13445 GCA_018245675.1 Agara michaeli | reverse complement strand
TAGCAAACAGGCAGACGGGCCACCTGATGGTAAGTGGTCACCGTCGCCTATGGACACTTGCAACATCCGAGGAGTCGACATTGCGTTGCCGGCTTTGAAGGAGAGCTCTTTTTGCACCTTTGTTGAAGAGACCCATATCACGGATAACGTATGGTTATCGTGTTGTCGCCCTAATAGTCCACTTTAGGACCTTAAGGCTTTCGTCATACACGCCATACACCATACTTGTATCGATAATACATTTTGTATCTATCAGGCCATCAAAAGATGAAAATGTCGTTATCGACCAATGATCATGCTTACGCTTTTATTTGTACTTATGAGTATATTGTATTTTTGGTCTATATTAACAGTATGTAGCATTGTCATGACTTTTTTCAATCCTTTCATTATTATTGCGTTCCTGTACACGGGTCTCCTCCCATAATGAGATTTAGCGCTATAGAGTACTATACTAGCAAACTTCAGAGGCCTTTGAAGATTGGCAAACATTAAGGTGCGCTGGTTTCCCCAGAATGTACCTACATCTTCACCGTCACGGAGAGTGATAATTAGTCTTAAACCTCACTCATTTTTTGTACAATAAGAAGCGCGAGCCTGAGGTTCCAGCCCTAGATCCCTGCAGTAGAAGGCAGGATTGACACTAACCAGTGATTTGACCAATAACCAGACACTAACCAGTGATTTAACCACTAACCAGCCTGTCACTACTGTCATAGCTTGGTTTAACTAATTTTTACTGATTTTTATCGGAAGCAGTAACGGCTAGCCGTGCTTTAGATCGTTAACTTAAGCATTCATATGTATATATGAATGCTTAAGTTAACGACCATTAGCACTCCAATATCCAAGACCATTGAAATATATTTACATAATCAAATATACAACTGGGAACGAATTGAGAATCGCCATTTTTCCGCACCGAGAACAAAAATTGAAACATTCATTGTGTT
Organism: Agara michaeli; assembly: GCA_018245675.1. NCBI lineage: Eukaryota > Metazoa > Arthropoda > Insecta > Lepidoptera > Hesperiidae > Agara > Agara michaeli. Next base: position 12,492 of record DWDX01003255.1, on the reverse strand, counting down.
AACAAACACCTGTTCAACTAAAATAAATCATATTGATCTTTAATTGAATATGAAAAGAAATAATTGACGACGTTTATTTATTCAATAACACTTGTTCCCAAGAAATTGCTATGGTCCCCTATTCGTTTATTTGAACATAATTTTTCTTTGTCTAGAATATAAAAGCCGAGGACAACTGCGTAAAAACCGTAAAGTGTATTTCACAATTGGATAGTCAATACTACATAACATTTTCCCAAAAAAAATTACGTCACCGTATAAATGACAATGACAAACAAGTCGCTAAGAGATGGCGTTACTTCTGTCAATTTACATATAAATCAATAATTCCTTAAGACTAAAAAACTAACACTATCTAATATCTTATAAACAATAAATGTACAAATATTGTGTCGCTTCCAATCTCATTCTATAACTAATATCGTAACAAATTTTACATGAAGAAGAAAAGCTATCATATTGCTCTATCATCTATGGTAAGGTTACTAGGACGTATTTTACGTTTATATAGACGAGGAACATAAAGTCAATAAAGAGAAAGATATTTGGTACTCGGTGCTTTCTGCTTAGCCCGTTAGAGACCTAGCGTGATGGTGTAATAAGAATTATTATTATTATTATGTTAGGTTTAAGTTGTACAAAGGTAATTTTAAGGGGGAAATAATCTGTTGCCTTTTTTATCCTTGCTCATCGAAGTGGAAGAGTTATTTATAGCTACGTGCATATAAAAATAAATAATTATCAAAGATTTGTCATGGTCTGTAACAGAAGGTCATGGTTGATTTGAAGCAGAAACAATCATAATAATAACAAACTGCGGACGATTCCCCACACGGCGATCTGATTCCAAATTAGGTAATTTAATGCCTGGTATCATGGTGATAAACATACATATTATATACATACGATATAATACTTATATAAATATTATATTTATTACGACCAGACACAGGAGAAACAAATGAGACCATCACACAAATGTTTGTTCTGCGTGCGAATGAAACCCTCAACCACCGATTTTGCAATCTGCTCTTGATCAGCAAGATAGACTATGACCTAAAGGGTTGAAAAAAAATGATTACCTATTTCATTAAAAATAATAATAATAATGGTAATTAAAAAATATATCTACTCACTCCTTATAACAACGGAGCGAAGCAGTACTGGCATAATGTGCAAGCCCTGGAAATTTGAGACCATTTTATTAGTTTAGAAATAAACTTAACTAAAGTTATTGTAGCCACATCTGTTTCATCTTTTTTTTGCGAATTATTTATGGCTTTTTGTCGCGAACTGACTATTTAATTAATTTATTTTGTTGTTGTTGTAGTATACATTTCATATTTAAAAACAAAATGAAAAATACAAACCTATTAAAATAAAGGATGCGATATACACTATGTTAATTGAACTGCGCATTTTGTTATAATTCTCGTACTTCTTGCAGATAACGATTCCTAAAACACTTTCCCGCAAAACAGTATTTTAATTAAGTTTTAAAGATATTATTGTTTAGAAATTCGATAATGTGCTTTATTCATCACTTTGCAAAATAGTCCGTTATATTATTCAATATTATTTTTATTGTAATTAAGATCAGCAAATTTTTCGGAAACAATTTTGTGACCGTTTTAACAATTATTTCTGAACGCAATGTAATGTTAGTTCGCAATTCCCACGCGGTAGCGCTGCGTGCGGTAACCGCAGTGTTGCCCCGTATAATGGACAGCTGCAACTCTCGACTGATATATAAATTAGCCAACCATATGTGAACCATTTCTTTGGCGGTTACATTTCTGGATACCTTGACTTTGTTTCGACATGGACCATCGCCATCACCCTCATCGATTTGTTAGGCGTTTAATATGTCGCATCCTGTTGTGATATAAATACATCTTCGTAGCAGTTTAATTCACACGTATTTTAATGTAATGCGTGCATTTTCAGACTGTAGTTTTCGTCCTCATGAACTTGTCTATTAAATGGTAACAGCTTTTTTTTCAGTTATGAATTGAAAAATACTCTATAATAATTTCCGTAAATAAGTGAGAATTTTTTATAGCATCCTGATAAGCGGGCGTAAAATACGTCAAAACCTTATTGTAAAGGGCATATCCTCGAAAGCATATGATCACAAAGTTTGAAATAATAATATTTAAATAAATTAATTTTCAACATGTTACAAAGTTGACTACCTAACTGTTCGAATATAAATTTTTCGAAGTTCAAGTATTAATCGTAAAATATTTGTTTAATTTGCAGGTATTGGTCGTACTCTTGTTATTAACCGTTTCAAATTAGCGCTAATATCCATTGAAGGTTTCGTTACCGCAAACAAAAGTGGAACTATTCCCAACGCCTATCAACTTACCATTGAGTTTTTATTTTAAATGGTGTTACCCACAGCGTCGCCGTGACTGTTATTACTCGTACTCAGATCTTAGTGAGCTATTTACTTAAAAATTTTAATTAATCTTGAGGATTAAACGAAATATTGAACCGACCTAACAATTATCGCTTAGCGAAAACTAATCGTTTTTTTGGTTTCCATTACACCAGCAACAATTTATCGTAGTTTCGATTTGCACATTGCTAATTAATATCACTTTTGAATGCGAGTTAATTGCAGTGAAATTCTCATGAACATTTCCGTGATTCTTCGACGTTAATCTATCCTATTACTTTGTTTTCTGGAACAATCGTTCAGTCCCGTCAGAGACGGTGTACAAACACCCAACAAACGGGTTGGCTTCTATGACTGCTATACTCCATAGTAAACCATTGTAAAACCGGTGAAAATCCTCAATCTCTGCCTACCCTATAATAAATAAATGCGTTTGTGTGTATGCATGTAGATAAATAATAGTCATTAGACCCCACACTAGGTTTCCATATCGTCCTTGACTAATGTCATCCCTGGCTGTTACATTTCTTACCGACTGTTCAATTTTAGCTTCATCGCTAAACAAAACATTTAAAAGCCACGTACTAGTCCCCATATAAACTATCGTAGATACTCAGGTACTTGATAATTCGTATGCATGTAGTATTATATCAGATAGGTTTAACAATTAAGTTGTTTACATTTATTGTTAATTCATACGGCGTACCTTAATTATGAGTCAAACTACGATGTTGAATGTTGCTAAGGTTTTCACAATGCCTATCGAGCGGCTCAAAAACGTCCAGCAGACGTTGAGTTATTTATATGTATTTATCCGGAAAGAAGAGAGATTTGTGTTAAAAAATTGAAAGTGAACGACGATTCTTTTGCTTATGAACAAGTTTGAACAAGTTTTCTTTCGATTTACAAATCAACGATATAGGTTTTAGCTCATCAAACAATCTTCTCGTATCAGCACCTCAATATTATCCTTATAAATAAACCTTGCCTTGAATTACTTGTCCTACATCGAAACTACTTACACCCGCATTCCTTATCAAACGACCGGAATATAAATTTTCCAATCACATGTATTTTCCTTTAAACGTTTCTTATAGAGACCTTAATTTAATAAAAAGGATAGAGCGAATGATTTTCAGTCTTTATTGGCCCCTGTTGAAAGTGACGTTTAAATAGAGAAGATTTAAGGTCTACCTCGCTATCACAGTTTCAGTTAGCAGACTTCATAAACATTAGAGAAGTATATGGAGAGCTCTTAGGTGCGAATGATTGCTCTTGAATATAACTTTTATCACATCGACTGCATAATTTAATAATATAAATAACGCCACAAATCGAACTCCATATCCCCAATTTTATTTATTCATACTTTATTCGTAACTTATACAGAATAAGTGACAAAAAGGTGGACTTAATGCTAAAAGCATTCTCTGCCAGTCCACCTTTGGGCAGTTATGGGACCAATGAAAGCGGTTTTACACTTAAATTTAATAACTACTAATCTTCTACTACTTATATACACAATTTCGACTCTTTAACTAGATTATGGATCATCTGAAGAAATGAAAACACTGAGACAATAGCTTCGTTATATTTTAATAAAAAATCTGTAGTGTAGCAAGACTTATTAGTTCGGCCGACGTCCATCCCTCCCTTTTCCATATGGTTTTTGCATACTTGTAGATAGAAAGAAGTTACCTCTGGCGCTGAAAGACAAACAAGAATTGCATGATATTAGATACATTACAATGCTATTTAAGACTGTTAAATATTTAGTAACATACGGGAAAAATGGAATATTTTTATGACACTGAGTATTTTTTTTTAAAAAGTTCCTTTTTCAAATAATTCAAATTTATTGTACATTCACTCCATTACAGTACTTTCTGTCTAAACTGGATAAGCATTGCCGTTTTCATTAATGTTGCCAGGACCCGCAAGAAATCTTTGACTGACAATTAGCCTGTTTGCGTATTAGTGAAGTTTAGATCATTCACGTATTTAGATGATCAAATACATAATACGCTTTCTTACCATATATGTAAGAGCCCTCACCCTCATCTCTATACCCATTTATCATATCTAATCTGAATGTATTTTAAAAAGCAGTCTCTTGGTAACATCCAAAAAATAACCTGGTAGCAACTCATTTTGTTTTCTCAGTTCGTTTATACGTACTTGGTGTCTATTTTATCATTAACATACAAGGTGTCACAGCGGGACGTCGAATTGTCCCCATTGATCCAACTGTCGCAACTACCAGCGCGCTGCGCGATAAAACGCTTTGGATAAGTCGCTGCAGCTTCAAAGTAGCTTAGCGATTTCCGGTGACTGCAGGTAGCTGGAAATAGAATTGTAGACGTCCGATTAAGAGAAATAAATAAAGACAAAATTTGCCTGTGGTATTCCGTGAATCGTCAGTCCTAATTGACATAGGTACTACAATCACAGATCATACACAACTTATAGAGATGCGCCATTTATGACTTTTGATTTAGTCTGTATTTTTATACAGCCCGTTGTTGTAGTTTTATTTGGAATATTTCACTTTTGTCCTTAAGTTACGCATTCAATTGGATAATTGCAATGAAAATGGCCTTCAAAAAAATGCTACTTTAAATTTTTAGTTGTACGTCATCATAAGATTCGTAAGGAAATTTACATTATGGTTTGCAATTCAATGTATTAAAAATACTTACAATTTTCACTAAATGCTCTAAAATCGCCTTCCTGGCAACCAGGTTGGACTGTGTGGTCACAATTAAACCAAACGTCCACGTGACCCAAGGACCGCGTTGTGCCGTAGTCACCAGGATTGGTGTGCCAAATGGCAACAAACGCTGCGCTCAGTTGGTTCAAGCCCTCGCTATGCTCAAACCCTTCGTATTTAAAACTAGACGGCTCCAATCCCGTGATCCTAGCAATCAAGGTAAATATACCGCACATCGTTTCGATAAACCGTTTAAAATCCTAATACATCACATCAACATTAATCAGGCTCGTTAAAATCAATGTAATGTCATTTATCATCACAATGTCTTTCAGACGCAGCACTGGCCATATATAAACACAGTTAGGCTCGACTGTCATATCAAAGATACATTGTAGAATTGGCGACGGTTACTTTAGTCCCTGAGTGTAAATTACCTTGGCCTTAGATGGTACTTTACCTTGCGATAACTACACCACGTTCACGGGTAAACGTGCCGGCGTAGCCTACTAAATGTGCACCTAACGAATGTCCAGCAAGTTGCACCGTACTCATGTCAAGAGAACACGACAACAATAACAGTGATATCCCAAGCTCTTTGCCAATCTGAAAATATTAAAACATATAAAATTATTCTTACATAAATATGAGTACCCAGATCTATGCTTTTTAATTTATAAAAGGCACGTAACTTTCTAATATCAGCCAAGCAGACGATGGCGTTCTCGTTATGAAAGTAATCCAGTATCTGGCAGTGGAACATAAAAGGTTGAAAAAATATTGACTTCGATATTAACGCTAGTGACATGTCGGGAGTTAGCTTAGATTAGGCAGCAGAACTAGCACTTTATAGACCTGTTGTCCTTGGATAAGATTATCTTTGTTTTATTAAAGGAACATTGTATTGATTACAAACACCAACTTACAATTACAGAATTGGGCGTGGCCGTCAATGCGTGGGCGAGTACGGGCTGAAATTCATCATTTCTACCTTCCATCTCCCAGTCGACAAGGATGAAGTTGGTGACATTTCTATTGATATACGTCAAGATGATATTTTTTGATTTGTCCGGTGAACTGTCGAACCCGAACGCATAGAAAATGGTCGGCTTAGAATAGTCGATCCATTGCAAGAGTGGCAGCGGCCTATGTAGCTCTGTCTCCTTGTAGTCTTCTACCGAGCTAGAATTATTGACACTTTTAAGTTAGATAATCCTCGTACATTCGTTATTGGACGCAGAAAGAAATGGAATGAAACTGAATCTATTGCAACTAAACCCCGACCTCTGACTTGGATCATTAACAACTGGACAATTGGACGGAACTAAAATTACCCTTCTCAGACTGTCTTGAATTAAACTGGGCTTTACTTTTTTTAATTATCGCTTTTCGAACGGACGCCCGTCTTCGATGCCAACAATCCATTACATCCGCTCAGGTCTACAGATCTAGAACTAAACAGAATTCAGAAACTTCGGCCACATCTTGTCAAATTTAACTATACGTTATGAACATTATAATTGAGGTAAACAAACATACCTTCTGTAAAACCGAAGATACGCCGCATGAGACCATTGTGATAAGCCTAAAGGAAAATATCATTACGTCATGCAATGAAATACATTGTATAAGACAAATTGAAATATTCATAGATAATATGACCAGCTAGTCATTATGGGCTTAAACAATAGATTTTGAGCTTAAGCAATAACTCTAACGCGGTTGCAAATTGCAAGCTCAAAAGTTTAGCGATTTCGGGCACATTTGGCATTTGGATGGATGACCGTGAGTGCCAGGTTTCTTGAAAGTTTCCATACTTCCGAGAACACGCTAACAAATCGAACTCAATTGTTAAAATAAACCTTGCAGCAAGTTTTATAGACTAAAATACACGTGGCCTGTAACACTTGAACAAAGATGCCACTAGAACAATGAACAATATTTTCGCCACATAATACACGAATCTAAAATATTTACCAATGACATACAACAGCCAGTAATGTTTTAGTGGTGACATATTATTAGTTGATTTAACTATTAAAGCATATATGTTAAATAAAATGTCAATTTAACTTATTGCTTTTGCGGACTGTTGTACTGTATTTTAATACACTGAAAGTACATATAGGCCGTTCCGTACACCTAATTTCACGATAGAAGTGAAATAGCTGTACAAAGTTATCATAATGGTTATTACAAGTGCCTACCAAAGAGTAGACACAACAATGATGCAGGTATAAGTTGCTACAATTGTAATTGCTGCAACACAAACGTCTTTAGAAATATTTCAGCAAAATGTCTGCCACAAATTGTAATTTATCCTTAAATAAAACTAAAAGTGTAATATCCAAATAGCTTTATTATGAGTGCTAGTAAAAATATATGCGATGTATATAACAAAACGCATTTTTTAAATTCATTATTTGTCTGTCTGTTTCTTCCGGGTAATCTGTAAAACGGCGGAACTGAGTTCAATGGGACTTTCACTCGCAAATAGCGGATGTTATGAGGAGCAACTTAGGCTACTTATATTGATAATATGTTATATTTCATAGCCAACTAAATAAGTGTAATAATAATGAATTTAGACTTATCTTTAAGACAGAAGAAACTTTCTAGAGATAACTTACAGAAAATATTGAATTTACAAACATCTGCTACTAATTCTGTCTGGCGGTGATATGAAGTATTAAAACATATAATTTTTTGTTTTTAAATGTAGGTACATTTATGTCACATAGTTGAGCCAACACGATAAATAGGTGTATATTCTTTGAAATACTTTAATAGACATTTCCCTATATCTAGTAACGACTAAAAGGTACTATTAATAAATATGACTAGAGATAAAAAGTTATTTGTCACGAGCAATCCAATGCCTACAACATGAATTACATTTTAAGTACTTAACGCCTGTATAAGAAAATTTGAACGTAAACATTTAAAAAAAAGCGTTTTACTCAGTAGCCGATTGACATCTGCTCCCTTCCTATTTTGATCTAGCATCTGATTTTCAGCCAAGAATTTCGTGAAGCATTGAAGTGGCTAGGGATCAAGCCGGTAAACTTTTGGCCAATGTTTATTTTAGTTGTTGTAATCCTCTTCCATAAACAATGTTAAAAATATAAGTGTGACCAACCTAATTACCACTAATCTAAAGAAATCTACCAAATAATAATGCAAACAGTCGGCACCTCCTTATCAGCTATGTAAAATTTCTTATAGAAACTAGAACTAGCTTTTAAGGTTGGCCTCGAAAAGTGGAAAATGAGGTAAATTATTATCTCATTACGAGATCGGGACTGAGCAATGTACTAAACATGCCCAATTAGTAATGTAGGTAATACATATAATAATAAGAAAATAGGTAAGACAGTGTTTAATACAGAATGGTTGTGAGTAACTAAAAGTGAGTACAAATATCATCAATTACAAATCTCCATATAACAAACAAAACCACTTAAAATACAAATTGTTTTATTCATTATAAGGAACATACTTACTTACATACTCAATTGAAATCCTCGCTTGAACATTAGCCCAACATACTTTATACGGTAATCGATTTGTAGCCAATAACCGACTATTATATTAGGATAGATACCAAGTTTAGGTAAACACACCGTAGCTAGATAGCGTGGGGATCTTCGCAAGGCTATCAAAAGCAAATGAATGAGAAAAGAGAAAGATCAGGCTCAGAGGCGCGCTTTAGGTGGAGCCTATGTCCAGCAGTGTACTGATGTGGATTAAGGAAAGATTATGGATTATTTAGCGTGGAAGACTATTTTTGTAGCCCGTCATTGGATAAATTTATGCCCCATTACGTAATTGGTCCTTAAATTACCATTGGTAAACTATGCCTATGAATGAATTCAATTTTTACAAAAGAATCAAACCGGGGCCCTAAGCTTTATTATGAAATGGATTTGACAATATTAATAATTGCATATAATATTGTTATCTATGGCATATGTCACTATCTGTAGCATTATGTATCTGTAATTCTACTTCAGTATGTTTATGTTGAATCTATGCTCTTTATGTATTCTACAGTATTTTGCTGCGATGGTAATTGATATTTAATAATAATAATATATGTAGATATCTATTTTAATTTGTTATCATTATTGAGCATCCATTGACGAAAGGAGAGAAATATTGTCCACCTGTACATCGTGCACCTTACGAAATATGATTGACACGGACAACAAGATGATTTGGTGTGGTAACCTATCTGACCAAGTAACGGAAGAGTTACTGTATGAGTTATTTTTGCAGGTTTGCTATATTTTTGTATAGATCAAAATCGTCTGGTTTTATAGCCTAAAATGCTTTTACGAATTACAACACTACGTTATCCGAATAGTTTTTCAATTAACATGAAACTAAGATTATCTGTAATTCATCACCAATCCTTCTTTTCCGCTTTTGGATACACCTCTCGAGTAAAAACTAGTACGGTAAGGCTGGCGGACTACGCGCGTCTAAGAGAAAATTATAAATACACTTAATATTTTCCGGCACTGTTACTACAAGCCTGAGGGGCAAACAAAGCCGAAATAAATGGATAATTAAAATAATTGAGATCACTAAAACATGACCTTCATTAAGTGTATGTGTGTACCTTATGATGAATAAAACAATTTGAATTTGAGTGGTATTTAATTTTAAAAACGCAAATAACTTCATACGGTCAAAGGCCATTAATGTCAAAGGTCATTAATGGAATACATGTGATAATATCTGGAAAGAACATAGCTATCTGATCCCAAATTAAGTATCCTGTTCTGTAGATCGGACTGTTCATAAATTATATTCATACGTTTCATGCAATGTGCGTACATGCAAAAAACGTTCCTTTAAGACTGACTTATTGTTTTTATGGTATATAAGTACAAATACTCCCAACTTATAAAGTACTAATATAAATTTCATTCATTTGCTAATTACAGGCTGGTCCACTAGAGAGGGTCAGAATAGCGAGAGACAGAGATGGACGACAAAAGAATTTTGCATTCATTACATACAGTCACGATGTATCAGTCCCATATGCTATAAACCTGTTCAGAGGAACTAGTTTGTTTAACAGAAAACTTACCATGCAATGTAGGGGTACAATGTCGTTATTGCCACCACCAATAAGGTGTTATGGACCAGATCTGAATATTGATTTTACAAACAAGCCAATCACCCAGATATTTGCCACTATGACAGAAAACGTGCACAGCACAGAGCAATTAAATGACGATGTCAGAGAAAAACAGAGGGAACCCAATGACAGACTGGTTATGGCCAGTCTACAAGGCAATTGGACTCATAGACATCACCCGTACCGAGCTAAGGAGCAATCGCACAGCCGAGACAACTACAGGCCGCGTGATAATTACGATAGCCACAGGAACAGAGACAAGCCATCAAACAGTTGGCGAGACAGACGACGCCACAAAAATGACTATCACAGGTGAAGAGTGCATACAACACACATACGATTAACATAAATACGATTGTAAGTCTCACCACAATAAAGATCCATCAGATCTCCAATGATGGTCATTGTTTAAACTGTACACATGATTGTACATGTTTTTTAAATTCAATTTTACTCTGTTTGATGATTTTTGATCTTTCAAATTCTTGGCAACGACAGATTACTACAGATTTTGTTGTACGATTCAACATTTTTTGTGCAAATTGAAATCTTTTTCGAACAGCAACAAATGACTTAATGCAAAAATTACCTGTAGACAATGTTGTTTTTTTTTGCTTGTGTCTGCAAAGAAATATTGATTCGATTTGAGAAAGATTATGAGACATGATTGCTGTGTTACTATAATTAAGTCTTAATTTCTCCTTCCTTATTAGTTTGTAATTAGATCTGTTGTGAGGTATAGACATCCAATGAGGTGATTATACGAATGTTTACTATATGAGAGAATCTTTATAGAGCAAAATTTGCTTAAACATCTCACATGCCTATGTTTATCATGTAAGTTTGAGCCCAGGTTGTTTTTGGAATTCCATCACACACGGCATCAGAAACATTGACTAACAGATTTGACTAACGGATCTTTACAACGATCCCAATTGAGAAGTGCAGCGTATGAAATATTTTTGTGGGTATTTGGAATCGAGGGAAAGATTTTATCTTAACATATTGTGTGTTCTAATTTTAAGCTTTTAAACGTACATAGTATTGTGACAAAATCTATTATTTATTAAGATTACTAAATTATAAATTGTATTTTGCAATACCGAACAATTGGTATCAAGAAAGCTTCATGTACAATGTCTGAGGTTTCAGATATATTATCATGAAAAACCATGTATTGGAACGTCTGTCAAATTTTATTACTGATATTAAAACAAATTTTTAATTACTGTTGCTCATTTAACACCACTGCCATTTCATTTGCAAATCCTTTAAATTCTTCCTGAAATTACAGTTGATTATAACATAAATAGTTTACTTGACTATCAAACTATGTGATGTAGTGTTGAACGTAACATCACGCCTGTAATCCCCTAAGGGGTAGGCAGAGGAGTGTAGTACATCCCCACATTTCACCCGTTACGTTTAAGTCCCACAATGGAATAGGTGGTGAGCCTATTGCCATGCACCGGGTACACATATAGTGTTGAAATGTACGTTAGACTAGTTAAGATACCCTGAGACATTACATTGCAAGTACACTCGAGGGAATCGACTCATCTGTGAATGGTCTTGTGTATCCATTCAATTTGAGATGTGAAAACTTTTTTGATGGCCTGTATCCCAGTTTGATAACTCTATAACAAACAAAAATCATCATTTACTTATTACTTCGATTTTCCATCCCGCTTGTGCAAGCTTAGCAAGGTGTTTAATTCTCTCTCTACTTTCAAAAACAAATGTTTTAAGTGAACTATTTACCAATTTGTTTTTGTATCTATAGAGAATATAGCCAATGATTTCGTAGATGAATGCAATGGATACAGCATAGAATATGAATGATAGAATTTTCTCATCTAAATCCAGTATATCGGAGTTGATAATTTTGAACATCAGGAATGTCCCAAGAACGCCGCGCAACGTTAAGAACATCACCAAGTACACAATCTCCACTGTGTAAAATATTACGGTTTTATTATATCCGCTTTCACGGAGAAACCTGCAATTGAATTGTGTCATTAATATTTTATCTGTAGTTAATTGAGTTTGAAAGTGATCAATATTTTGAGACGGCCAGATTATGATCGTTAAACTAAGCAGAACCTCTACCAAGATGACCAGAGAGAAACCATACATATTATTTACATGATACATCTATACTAATATTATAAAGCTGAAGAGTTTGTTTGTTTGTTTGTTTGTTTGTTTGTTTGTTTGTTTGAACGCGCT
>DWDX01003254.1:0-13445 GCA_018245675.1 Agara michaeli | reverse complement strand
GTAACTGGTGAAATGTGGGGGTGTACTACACTCCTCTGCCTACCCCTTAAGGGGATTACAGGCGTGATGTTACGTAAGAAAACTACAGGTGTAACTAGAGCAATAAATAGCTTGCTGAATATGTGCTCCAATTTTTGTATTCAAAAGAGTAAGGTGTCATTTTGAATAATTCAGTTATTTTAATTCTGTTTTGTCAGACAATAATATATATCGCGATATCGGTCGTAATATTTATTAATTAAGCCGCATCTCGTGTTACACTGTAAATAAATATTGACCTTAATGTTCACGGTACAAGACTTCATCGTTTCGAACAAACATTCCGCTGCTTAATCAAACAAATTCAGAATTTTTATCGCCATAATTATGGCTTAAAATGTAGCAAAAAAGAAAAGAGATAGTTATGGTTAAAATGTCCTGGTTTATGATTTTAGATAATCACTAACTTTCTTTCCTATGTATGAAACTGTAATAATGATTAAAAATAAATGCTCAGAAACTTACGAAATAAAATAACCACATTGCAACAATGCAATTAATGATGAATCGCAAAAGACGAGACGGGCTTGTCTAGAGATCTATATAGGTACTTATTGAGGGAATGTTTATTAATAATCTGACCCTTTTTGCTGTTAGACATTACCAAAATACCTAACATAATAATATATTGTTCCTGATATAAAATACTTACGTAAAATAAACTTTGCCGTGTGCATCTCGCGGCGCTCTCCATACAAGCGTTGCTCTAGTTTTCTCCCGCGGGTCCGCGTGAGTGATGGACGCACACTCGGGATGAATGGTGGTATTGGGAGCGTCCTCCCACGAGCCGAGCCATTCATTCGTCTCCGCTGAACGGGCTTGGATAAAGAAACCTTTGAACGGCTCCGCACCTTCTATTGTTACTAGAAAGATTATGTAAATGTTTCAATTTACATCATTGTTAATTCAAGTAATTTTAATGAGGTTTTATGCGGCTTATTATTTGTAACACAAAAAACAAAGGACGCAGTTACTTGTAATATGTATTACATTCAATGCGTAATTTTATGCCGACGAAGCGCAAGTAAATAGATCGTGTGAAGTGATTTCTATCAAAATTGTTTCAAGGCATTAACTGCGTAAGTTACCAAGTAACTTGCCGTAAGAAGTATGACCTACAATAACATCAGATTGGATGTTGCGTAATCGGTGGCGAACGGTGGTTCGATGTTAGTATTAACTACTCGGATAGCTCAATAGGATTTTATCAATGGATTTATTGTATACGTTCCGTTGGGCGCGCTGTCTTGGCATTGAAAGTTAATATCTACATATTGTTATATCAGTGACATTACCGCTGACATGAATTATTTAAACTAATTGTCTTTTATTAGAAAAAAATTCAATGTTTGAATCTTTATTTGTATGTAAACGTGTATTCGCGTTTGAAAAAGCCAAAAATGTAAAGTTAACGAAACGAAACTCTCTTTATAGTCCGTACATTTCTTATAATCTAACAATTGTTATTATACAAGCAGCATTACTTATTGACGATCACTTTTCTTGTTAGACATTTAAAAAGATGGATTAAAGAACGCACTGATTGCTAATTGCATTTCGGATTTTTGCAACACTTGCGTTGTAATAACGGCGCAGTGAATAGCTTTTGCAATTTGATTATACGTATATTATGGATGGTTACATTAATGAAAACGTAGATTCTATACTTATTTATTACTTAATTGTACTAGTGAACCAACATTGGTGTGAGATGTCTTAATTTTTTATGGTCTTGTTTTTTAACCGATCATTTAAGCACCTTAATTTTGCTACAGTTATGCAACACTTATTATACAACCCATTTTGTCGCAATTGAACTGAATTTAATAACATTCTGTGATAGGTAATTTTTACACAGCATATCTTCACGGACAAGCCTTACAACATAAGTGATGTCCTTTGCTGGGCAATGTAGTAACTACCACTTAATTTTTTTTAAATCGTAATTTATAATGACGCGCTGCTACCTATCATCACAACTCGTCCGCACGCACGTCCGTCCGCAATGGCATTCACTAATGTTAAGGTAATACTATAAATAAAACTACTAACACACATACCACCTACGGAGGATTTAAAAATAATTTATACTTATATATTTCTTTTAAAAATTATTACATTATGATATTCTGTGAATATTGCAATTTCTGAATACCACCAACATTAAGAACGTAAGATTTAACAGCACTAACTGTATAGGTTTTGATTGTACCCACTACTGTGCCATTTCTGCCGGTAAGCACTAATGTTATCATTCAATTCTTCTGTTCTCGATAACATCCTTCAATATTGCCGACACATCCACGTAAAACATTATTTCCAAGGAATGCTACGCATCTGTGACTCTGACCTCAAAACTCGGTCGAGATTGGAAATAGATGTGCAGTATTCAAATACATATATGTAGGTATCAACAGTTGGTGTTATTCCAGTTATTTCAAAAATGTAGGGTTTTTTACATAAACATATGTCTATTCTATACAATGATCTCCATAATTAAATATAGCTGTTATTAAAAACTTCTCTAAGAATATTTTATTTAAACCTTCATATTAGTAACATACTTTTACGTAGACAAGGTTACTGCGGTAGTAGATACAATCACAGATAAGCGTGTAAATCCCATAGAAAATATGTAAAAATCTACTATTTACCATTTACAGATAACATTATAATAATTATGAATTGATTTGTAATAATATTTTAAATAGTTTTCCACCGAATTTAAGCGTTATTCAAATTGCACACATACCTGTTATCCGGCTGCTCGGTGAATAGTGAGTTGAAGAAGCGACAACTCTGTAAGGGATGGTGGACAATGGCTGTGATCTGTGCTGGCCATGGTTAGGCTGGTTCGCGCGATCCTTCACACATGCATCTATCGGTGCACCGTCGGGGAAACTTTGTACGCCCACACAAAATACTAATAATGCCATCAAAATTTTCGACAACATCATTAACAGTTGTTGATTTTAAAGTCAGTTTAAGACACGAAACTTTGAAGACAGCCGGCCGAACATCAAACTAGTACTGTGCTTGTGCCACATATCACGCTCACTTTTGTATGCGTTCGAAAGGACTTAGATTTAATCGAGATGAAATGTTTCAAAGGCATTACCAATTAAATAAAGTACCGACCATTTGTTACATATCAATATCAGCATGTTTACTACTCGATTCAATTCATTTATTCGGATTGTTTGGAAGAACATACAAAAACATAAAATATTGTGGAATCACTTTTATCTTAATTTTTATTTAATCTATGTAAAAACTGGAAATATTCAAGGAACAAAATAATGTTTTTTTTAATGCGAAGCTTTTATTACAAATGACAGGTTAGCAAAGCAAAAAATAAATAAATTTATAATAGTTTTAAAAAATATTGAAGTTTATTAAACTTTTCACAGTCATCTATAAAACTTTTATTGGCGATTATTAACCACCACCATTAACACCACACTTATTTATATAGCTATTTATTGATTATTTCCGGTAAATTTTGCACCACTATTTGTCTATCTCTTTCTCGGTTTCAGAAATAACATCTGCGTTCAAATCAGCAATTTCTTTATCATTAGATTCAATGTACTGCATTATTTCGTTAAACATATTTTCACAATCTTCGTACACAGATTCAACATCAGGTGTTGCAATCCCTTTAGATTTCCCCTGATCATGATCAACATGTCGATCTTTTGTTATTTGCGTATTATATTCTGAAACCACTGATAATTCTTCTTCAATATTTGAAACGTCTATCTGTTTGTTTTCGTTGGGCGTTTCATTGCTGCCTGGATTTGCTTCATATTCGTCTACAGAATTGTTATATATGGTGTCTGCAGGAGAAGAAATCCAATCCGAACAACCGATTGAAACACTAGATGCATTTGTAAAACCATAATACTCGTCAATTTTAGATTGTCTGTTTGGAATGAATCCTGAATCATTATCTGCATCTGACCTTTCCAAGCAATCGTAACCTTCATTACAACACCCTTGGTCGATAGTTTCATACACCGGATCTAAGATTTCTGCTAATCTTTCACTAGCTTGTATAGAAATTATTTCAGCGACATGTAATTTTGGTTTCATAGTTGCGTACTGTTTTTTCAAGTCGTCAATGTTCTTCGACGGTAAGCCGGTGCTGAATGTGAGCCTTCTATCTGAACTCGGGTCGAAACTCATACGAGGATAACTGGAACCACGAACGCGCGATACTACAGCCGTTTCTGCTTTTTTGTAGGTAGCTTTGATTAAAGAATGGACCTAAAAATATCCGTACTTTTACATAAATCATATCATTTAAAGCAAGTTGTTCATTAATACTCTGTATAACATAATTATTACCTCTTTGTTAATGTAACAGAATAACAGAGCCACGAGAAACCCTTGCTGGCCTTCCACTGTATAAGCTACATAGTAATATATTTGTTCCCCGACACAATCTGTTGTATTTGGTCGAATAGCGGTAAATAAAAATTGTACTCCAAATATGGGTATTAGAAAGAGACACGCTTTGACGGTGTTTCTGTGAAAGAGATGTTTGTTTATTAACTTTTGTACGTATAACTATAACACTCCAGAATCAGGTGCCAAAGGTCAAACATGAAATAATATCTACAATATTATATTTTAAGAATTCTTTTCAAATACTTACAATTGATTTACATTCTCCGAATTCCTTATCTTAGTGAGCAAAACTCTCAGGACATCGATAAATAGCACGGCATTGATCAGCAGCATAGCAATTCTCGGGACGTCTACCATCCATTGTATGTTATCTACAGTGTATACAACCCAACAGGAATGATCGTTAAGCAAATCCATGACTATTGTCCACGCCGCCATCGGTACTACAGCGACCACTGTAACGAGTTTGATACGGTTTATGTTTTTTCCTGTACCTATATTATTTAGGTACTTTCCAGTGAAACAAATGTAATAAAAGACAAATGTCAATTAAAATTATGAATATCAGAAACATTCAATAAAATATAAAATTATAGCCTTCTATTTGATTCTTTGATCTAGTATAATAGGAAACTCACAAGGTTCTCGAGTTCGTCTGAATTAACTCTGTATGTAGTAACCCTACAAATAAATTGATCAAAGTAACTCTTCCGCAGATCATCTACCTATTCAAGCCTGTATTTTGTGTCTTGCATTTTAAAATTGTATGATCCGCTTGACCATCGTTTTTTGTTATTTGATGTGCCACGAGAACCTGTAATATGAACGACTAACCTGCTCCAAGTATGTATAGCCACTTCATGTTTAGTTTGCGTCTGAACACAGCAACAATAAGTCTGTGCAAGAAGACTCCTTCTATCAACATACAGACGAATACGGCGTTGCCAGCTATTCTTTCAGCGACGGCGAGGATTCGGCAACCGATACTGTGTCGAGCCATCACAGTTTCTCCTGCATTCGTTAGTTCATCCATGTATACCTAACACATTTTAGCTTAAATTAATAAATTGACACATTTACAATTCAGCAAAATACTAGGCTGTAAGTAAATTAAAGAAAAAAAGTGGTTTAATATTATTATTTTATATTATTTAGTGGAAAGTAAAAAATAGAAGCAGGTTAGAAACAAGCCTAGGTAATACTCACAACACTCCTGCTAATGATGACTAGAGCATTCCTGACAACGATCGCAATAAGCAGGTTTCTATGTAGTGCCACTCTTGTGACTCTGAGACGCTTGTAAAAAACGAATACAAATATAGCAGGAACACAGGACCCGATAGAGAAGGCCAACATTGCAATGTAGAAGCGATATCGTCGTATCAACCGTGGTGTGATACTGCAAGTGCTGTAGTCCGTCTGCACTTCCCACGTCCCGTTGGCATAACACTCTTTGCTGCTGAAATCTAATGTTATATGTATCTAATTGATATAATATTTTAGGTTTATGCCTAATCAAGGCACGGTATGTTTGCTTACAAATTAAGTGTCATCTCAATTTAAATAACAATAATATGATATTATCTATATTAGGTGTGCATGTGAATTAAATCTAGGCAAAACATACGATGGCAGGAAGGTCCCACATTTGAGTAAGCAAACTCGGAACAAATTTCTTCAGCGATGACTCCAGCATCAGTGGACGGCCAGCATGTCCAACCGTCAAATGTCGTTTCACATTTACTTGAATCTGAAAAAAAATTGGTAAAAATTGTTATACCTATAATAAAAACGGAATCCCAGCAGTTATATAACTTACATTGCTTAAGAATTTTACGATACTGTCAACGCTTCAGTTTATCCAAAATTTAAATAAAACAAACCTTGGTGTTGACTTTGTGCCGTATGCAATAATCATCTTCTTAAAATGTGATACTGGGCATGAGCATTTATTGGGTTAGTGAACATAAAGATACCGACGACCTCTAACTCTACCTGTAATATTTGTTTCTCCTAACATATAGTGGCTGCAACAGTCGCTAGCTTCGTCGAAGCATTTTTCCCAGCGACCTTGAGCTGACGGTACTAAAGCATCTCTAACAATGGTAGCCACCTCTTCGAAACCTGGATCGAGTGGATAACAACCACAAGTGCCATCTTCTTTAGCCTAAAGCACAAACGTAAAACAATTCAGAATACAGTGACAATTCTCCGGTCCACGATGTGCCAATTAGTAATTTGAGCACGTGCACTTATACGATGCACAAAATGCAATAATTAGAAGATCATAAAAATTGTAACATAAAAAAATAAATCTGAGTATATGAACCGCGAACAATGGCACTTCACTTGGAGTTGTTTAGTTAAAGGGATGAAGAGTGTACAATTGAAAACATTCAAAATTTATTATAAATTACTTAAGACAAGCATGTGACTTGTTATGTAATATAAACGTTAGGTACTGACGATCTCTAAACAAGGCGCGAACCAGTTTTCATAGATGCATCTAGCGTTTAAACTGATGTTGTTATATCCAGCGATGTAGAGAAAATCTGGGGTGAAGAGGAGACACCCTCTTCCTGCCACCCAGCGGTACACTTGCTCGGGGTATCTTATATTTCGGAAATTGCAACTCTTTACTGTAACAGGAACTGAGTTGGGTAGTTCCTGGAATAAATGGAACGGTGTTTGTGTAATAATTTTACCAAAAACGGCAAATATATATTGTTGACTTTAATCAAAACATAAAAAGTATAAAGGAAATAAAATATATGAAACAAATACCTGTCAGAAGGGCCTTAACACTAGTCATAGTTTGTATCTGCATATATTTTTATTATTATTATGAGCAAACAGTATGAGCAAATGATTCGCGTGCTAATTATAATCGTGATTAATGTAATTAATTATAATGTCTCGAATATCATTATAAGCAATATGGCTACAAGGAATTTCAAAGTATGCGGCACATACCTCACAAAAATAAAAATTTGGTTTCTCGCAAGTAAGTTGATCGCTATTATGGATTGCGACCCGGGTATCACGCTTTTGCCAAACACTCAAATCAACTTTAACAGGATTCAATCCATCATTGTAGTACGCTCCCACCTAAAATTTAAATTTGTAACCGAATATTTAGGCTTTAAATATATTACCATAATTGTTATGAACTCAACATTTAGATATTAAAACAGCTCCTAAAATAATTACGAGTGCCTATATTAAGTAAACTTCATGTTCAACTCAAACTTAAATATGTATATCCTCTCGTTTCGGTAATCACTTGTTTCCAAAATTATATTAAAAACAATATATTATAAAAGCAACATTGTCTACCTGTCTTTTTGATTTTCACTACAATACCACATAATTGATTTTGTGGAATTTTGATTGTGGTTTTGGTGATTTTTTGACTGTGGATACGGAGTATTAAAATCTACACTTGAAAGAGTGAAATAAAGTCTGGTAAATAACATGATATAATTCAAGTCTTCGTTCAAGCGATATCGCAGGCAATAAATATTGCTCAAACATATCGATTATTTCTTGGAAATTGAAATTATGACTGATTGTAGATAAGTGAGATCCTACCTTTAAAGTCCTTTTGTTCAATGTAGGTACCTACATTGGTCATTCGAATCATTTATAGTTATATACATCTCGTACATATATGCGTTGCTATTCTAGATCCTATATAGATATTTTTTTTGAAAATTTCTTGCACAACATAACTTTGTGTTAGTACCTACTCAATAACAAAAAAGCTAAACCTAGGTGCTAGGTGTAAAAGATGTGAAAAGTTTCACGGTGATGGCCGTCATACATTTATTATTAATTGTTATTCATACAACAGGAAGTTATCGCGATAAATATATAATAACTCAGAATTAAGGCACTTTTTCCTGACACGCGGGTTCGCCCCAGCATTTATGAAACGGTAGTATGCATGCATGGCGTAAACCCGCATGACAGGTAAAACGCCACGATTAATAATGATCATTAAACATTCTACTATCTTTGAAAATAGAAATAAATGTAAGACCCAACATCCAATATATCCATTTTGTGCGTAATGTTAATAATTTGAAATGGACGTCAATGAGCAGAAATTATAATCATGCTGGAATATTAGTTAATCTTGTGTGCGACTAACTGTAAATACCTGTGTTCCAAAAAAAATTATCCATATCCAGTAGTAGTAAATTTTCACAATCCATATTCTAGAAGGCCAAAACATGATTAGAAGTCACACTCAACACTTTGTACGACCATAATAAATTTCACGATTCTCTTTACAATCACGTTAGTATGCATGTTCCAATCATAGTATACTCAGCAAAATTTAATAGTACGCTAAAGCATCACGGATCGATAACGGACTGGCATCAAACATTCCAGCGCGAGACAAAACCATAACAGCTCTTGTTGTTGCACCGGACTCACAATATATTTTCTTTGTGACCAAGACAGCGCTTATTGTGCCCAACACCAGTGTTTATAAATTATCTACGTCCACAATCAATTGTTATCGCTCGTTAATCACTAAATATGCTGTGATTCCGCTACCAGTGCTCAAAATCTTATCTAAATTGTGTAACTGTAAAAATATTATATTATTTTCATAGGGTTTACATACTAGAGATAAATGAATTATCCGTTTGTCCCCTAGGTTTACGGACATCATACAAGAACTAATGATCCTACTGCCCAGAGGCAAACGACAAACTGCAATTTGTCCAACTATTCACAAATGCAACTTTTAATGTAACGCAAAATTATACTGTAAGTGTATGTCTTCTACACCGAAGATATATCCTTGAAACGCATAATGAAATGAGTGGCAGAGCTGAGACAAATTTCCTTATTATTAAAATAACTGTCTTTAGCCGCAATTAGGCGATGCATCAAGCATACTACATCCGGATGATCGGTATTTTATGATTAATTCTAGATTACATTTATAAATAATAATAACTAATATCTATAATATAAAATAAAACTGTTTGATATTAACATTTTTGAAATTAACAAGTCACAGGTACTCCTTTACTGTTTGAGTGGGTTGGTACTTCGACACATAAAAACAAAATGCTAATACCACAAACAAGGCGTTTAAACTTTGGAGTACCTATACGTAGTCTTGTGTAATGTTATACGTAATGTCCTTGTGACAAATGCAATTACGATCAGATCAGTCGTATTTAATACGATAATCTGTTTTTTATAAATCATAAAGATCTTTATTATTTAAGTATGAAAAATAAATCGCTAGGATCCTGGCGTGACGGTACAAATAATATCATAAAAAGATCATAAAAAGATCTTTAATTTTTGGATCTGGTTTTGCATTTAGAGTGCAAAAATCACATACCTATTGTGTTTTAGTATTTATAATTCTAAAATAACTAATATATTGCATATTCCGAAAGGAATAGTTCTAATACGTTACACGCCTTTAGATTTCACCTAGATAATCTTTACTACGCTAGCAGAGTTCAAGTGCAGATGTAAATCCTGTGTGATGTGCTGGTACACTGTTTTTCAATCTTTTTTATGTTGCGACTTGCGACCTACGTAAAATCCAAAAAGATAAATAAAAAGCATTGCGACCATTTTCTTTATAATTATAAAAGTGTTTTGAGTACCTAAAAGTTTTTTTCATGTAGTTATTACATGGTTAATATAATCCTATAACACTACATTAAAATTCATTCCTTAAATAAACGAATCTCGTGTATATTGCAGGTCTAATTTTTTGAACAGATTGCAAGCCCCTTTAATAACAAACGTGGCATCCACGTGGGTCGCGACGCCCAGGTTAAGAATCGATACGCTAGCTTGTTTACAAAAGGAAGTCAAAAATTTTAATATCAATAAGCATTGAGGCATTGACAATGACATTGGAAATATATGTTAAATGTTTTTTGCTATGAGATTAAAGAACGCAAGTAGTTACATGTTTTCCTGTTAGGAAGTTCTCATGACGATTCTTCAGTAGGTATCGTACAATAATATGGAGGCATATTGGATCTTTATACAATTGTTGTTTTCAATCATATTCTGCGGCCTGTGGATTAGATTAAGTATAAATGGTCATTATTGGATATTTAACTAATAATTTTGTAATAGCGTTCCGCATCAGAGACACCTCGTTTCTAGAAAAACAAAAAAAAATAACTAAGTGACAAACAAGGATGAGTAGAGACAATGGAAAAAAAATACAAATTGCTAAAAACCTTATAAATTGAAAAAGGTACAGCTGTGGAGCTAAAAATTTTAATATAAAAAATCAATCTGTAATTTTTTTTATAAATTTTAATGATTCTTTACTACATATAAGCAAGTGAAAATCCTCCAGAAACGATAGGAATAATTAATAATAGTAATGCCATGTCTACATTAATTTATATTAAAAAGCAAAGTACGATAGAAATATGTTGCCAAAATTGAAGATAATCAACATGTGAAGATTACCTACCTACATATTATATCTTGGATATATCTACCTATGTATCTTTGTATTTGTTTGGCTTGAAAACATGACTCCATCACATCAGTGCCGAGTAGCACCGAATGGATAAGAGTGAATGTTTTTCTGGTTTACTTATTTAGAGCGGACTTACATGAACTAGATTCATTATACAACTGAGTCGATTCCTCGCTTAAAAATCTTGAAATGTAGAGTGTGATAGTCTGTAACCATGGTTGAACCCGAGGCCTAGTCGTAATCAATGGCAACTTGTTCGTTACCAGTCTTTGATAGAAGTTCGCTGTAATTCAATTGAAATAGAGATAAAAACAAAACAAGAAGCACGTGTCGGTCCATACACTTATATATCTAAGTTGACCTTATTAACATTTCAAGAGCATAAGTTTATTGAACGTAATGATGACTTACTAAACAGTAAGTATAATATTATTCTTGAATATCTATTAATTTGAACCCAGTATATTAGATAGTCTAGAAGATCGTAACTAATTATTTATCCTTAAGTATAGCAGAGATTTATTACAGGAATTTTAGTAGTTGTACCTATTTGTATAGTGCTATGAATCGTAATCGCTTGAAATTCAACTGCGAAATCTTACGAAAAAAATATATTTCTAGATGATAAATCGTTTACAATTTAAAGTTAGATTAAATAAAAAAATAAAGATACCCAGTATCACGAGTTTTCATTATTTAACGTTTGTTTTTATATAACCTTAGCGTGCGCTGTTATTGTTAAGTAAGATAATTTATATATCGCAAGAGATATTATGTATGTATGTATGAAAATATTGCGCAAATGCCGATTAAGAGGCAAAATAATAAGTATACGATTCATTCGATATTAGTTACATTTCAATTTGTTATAACAATTAGATCATAGTGTTACGGATAAAACCTATATAGGTGCTAATAGACCAGTGGTAAAAGGACGACGATAACATTATTTTGATGCAAAATTATCGGGGACTAGAAATATCAATAAACATGTTTTAATATCAGAATGGCAATCAATTTTGCTTTGTACGTTCAATAAATATGAAATGCCGAGCTACTTCTTTTACTTAAAGTAGAACTCAGGATCGGTTATTAATGACAACGTTAAAGACAAATTAGCATTATCTGAATGAAGGCAGTAGAAGAGGCGAAAAACCTTGGCCAGGACAGTAGCCAAAAGAAATCCTCAATGTCTGCTAATCCTTATGAGAAATGGGTGTGACTGTGTATGTATGTATACACGTATGGATGAAGACTTACTAAACATATCCCGGACCTGACTGCTAAGGGATAAAAATTTGTGTGTAGGTAGGTACCTTGTCTGTGTGCAAAATTTTCTATAAAAGTATATAGAACTTTATATTTATAGTCACACTTCTTACCATCACGACCAGTTGACCATATTATTAGATATTTGGTGACAACAATCGTAAATACCTTTAAGCAAATTCATGAATAAAAATGTCCGACGAATCGAATGCAGGTCATGAGCGAACCATACTTCACTCAGATCAAAATGATAGCTGTTGCTGAATAGATTTTCCCTATATACCTACGTCACATCCTGTTTGACAATCATGCTGAACTGCGTATTCTTATCTTTTGGGTAGGATCGTCTCGTAGAACCGTGTCCCGTTTATAATTGGTGCTTAGGATTTTTTACACTTTAGTCGTTTTTGTTGCGATTTACTAAATATCAGCCTATTGAGGTTTTAATTATGATATGCATAACTATCTACGTGATTATCGGTGGAATTGAGACCCATAATATAATTTTGAATAATATATTCTTGACTAAATTACTAAGATTTAAGATTATACAATATAATAGGTACTTATACATAATTAAAATGATTATTTACTAAATATAATAGTATTATTAATTTATTTTTGTACATCATTATGTTAATTATATGAGCGGATAATTATTTCACGTAATCAAATTCTAATTCTCACAAATATATCATCATACATATCAATTGAAAGAAGTAAAATTTCATATTTAAGTCACAGGCTGATACTCGTGTTATTCCTAATTTCTTTTTTTCTTCCAAATTTTAACGATCCAGCTGGTCGCTATTACAAGTAGGCGCCACCACATACGAATATCTATATTTGAAAGTTTGGCACCAACTTTGCACCGCAGGAACGACTTTAGGTTGGAGTCTATTAATGTCAGTTACTTCTGTTACTATTAGTTGCTAATAAGATCATTAGTTATGTACTGTTATTTGGTTAAAGCATTCCACGAGAAGTACTGTAAACACACATTATACAGTAGTCCTTTAGATAGTATAAGTTAGTATGAGTGCATTTAAGTAATATCAGGGCCAAGTAATACCTACGTAGTTTTATTATACACATAAAATTTAACGTAACATCACGCCTGTAATCCACTAAGGGGTAGGCAGAGGAGTGTAGTACACCCTCACAATTCACCAGTTACGTTTAAGTCCCATTATGGAATAGGTGGTGAGCCTATTGCCATGCACCGGGCACACATCCA
>DWDX01003253.1:0-13448 GCA_018245675.1 Agara michaeli | reverse complement strand
TGTCCTGGGTGGGAATCGAAGCCACAACCTCCGGTTTTACAGTCAGGGTTTCAAACCACTCGATCTCGAGGCCGGGCAAATGTTGGGTCGATGTTTATTGGGACAGGACTGGTGAGGACAATTGCTGCTTACTGACATACTAGCATGCTTTCCCTACTTTGCATAGTTATCGCATCAGGAATTTTTGTGGATGTTGCGGTCCATGCATTTCGCTGACTTTGGTTCATTAGACAATTGACTCGTCAATTTAACCCCGTTGAGTATCTACACCACAGCACAAACTGGGTTATATTGAAATAATGGCCAGTTGCCTCGCCTGTTTGCCCCATTGTTGTTTGCATTCTCTTCGATGCTCGGCTCCGAAAAAAAAACCGCTCGAAGTTAATAGCTGAACCCTTTTTTGTTACAGTCTAAGCTGTTGTTATTGCCTTAACTATTTGCCCGCTTTCCAGCCACTGAAAGTAAATAAACAGTAGCGAAACAACGGGCGATTAGTTGAAACTTGGAGCGCATCTTTATTTAATTTGCTAAAAAAAATCTGGACTCTAATTAGAAAACCAAGAGATTTTTAACACCAAGAGTTTTTGTTTCGTAATTGCATTGCATACCATAATTGTGTTTTTTACTTTAATAATGAAATCGTACGTATTTCAAATCGTATTGAATCAGATAACAATTAATTAATAATTACTTTATGTATTCTGTTTTAAAATTGTGAGAAAAGTATTGTGTGGCTTGCTATGTCACCACTGATGTTACTCATATTATATACGCAAAAAATAATTAGACGTAAACTGTAACACCGGTTATTTTTTTGGTGCTTGTTTTTGATATTTATGTTTAATGTAGCAAAATAACTTAAACGTAACAAACAGGTTGACAACATACAAGTGTTTCGATTGTACTTTCTGTTTTAAATTATACAAAACAAAATCTTTATTACATAAGCTAGAAAGTTAACATTGATAGATATGTTGGGTCCGAATGTGTTAGTGAATAGCGGTAGTGTCGAGATGCGGTCAGCCGTGTATGTACCGTACCTACCTGTGCGGTCAGAGATCAGGCCGCTGGCGCCGCCGCATATTCCATTTAGCATCACTGTTCGCTAACATGACAAATTAATAACTTGTTATCTATATATTTGTTGCATACAATACGAGGTGAGTGTTCTCTTTCTAAACACACGTTCATAATTCCGCGGGTAGCGTTTATCATGCGATCCACCTTCAATTGTTTGCGAATCATATGATTGAAAGTATATATGTAGGAGGAGTAAATGTATACAAAGATTTCTCATGCTGGATTGCAGCACGTAATGCAAAAAGTTGGATATCTTCAACACTGACGGTTTAAAGATACAAGAACACGAATTTATAATTGTTTAAACATCTTTTTATATTATTTTGTAAGAGTTAAAGCTGTAGGTACTTTTGTCATTGTAAACATTTATTTTGTAATGATTTAAACCGGAAGACAGCTACTTTGTACTTAGAGGGTACATATTAAGGAGTCTTCCCGTTCTGTGATACTTAAATCATTACAAGAGCTTTTTACACTAATACGAGGACTTTAGAACTAAAAGAAAGTTTGTTTGTTGTCCGGGCATGTTTGTCCTGGGGCTCGGGGGAGGCTACGTTGTGCTGATTTAAGGGGAAACTTTCCTTGTTTTGCATTTTATGGCAGCATGGGGATCTCACCCCAGAGATCTGAATATTTCACAACTATATACGACAATTTCCATAAGATGCCCCTTTTACGGCTACCAAGTAGCACACGTCAGCATTTAAAAGCAACGGAAGACGAAAAATCCGAAGATCACCTTGTACTGCTAATTTAATCGAAAAAAAAAATTCTAATAGTTTTGCGATTTTCATGTATGTATATTTATTACTATCCCTGTGATACCCTTTCCTCATATCCAACGAGAATCAGATCGAAACGAATAAATCCAGATTGCTAGAAGATGAAAGTCGCATTCCGTTAGAGTGGAAAAAAGCAAAAAGCACAAAACAGGAAGT
Source organism: Agara michaeli (assembly GCA_018245675.1). Classification (NCBI taxonomy): domain Eukaryota; kingdom Metazoa; phylum Arthropoda; class Insecta; order Lepidoptera; family Hesperiidae; genus Agara; species Agara michaeli. Next base: position 11,430 of record DWDX01003253.1, on the reverse strand, counting down.
ATGCCATGGAATCGGTCAGTTCTTCATTTCCCGCTGCGACAATTCATTTATTCACTTTGTGAGCGCTCTGCTCCACTAGGTATCAACGTCAGATAAGTACGAGCTTTGTCTCCCCGTGAAACGGGTTAAGTAAATAACCAGATCGCCATTCATAATCTGCGGATAGAATTTCAACATTCAGTTGAATAGAGTTAGCAAGGTATCTCCGATCCAGATTTTAATTAACGTTGTTTCGTTTCCCGCCTCGTTCTGCCGGCTCGGGCTCACACTTTGCAGCATGCGGAACTCGCTAATGTTATCAGTTTTTGAATCGAACGGACTAAATTGAAAATGAAGCATGAGATATTTCTTCATTATCGGCCGTACACTGAATGAACACGGATTTTTGTAGCTTTGATCAATCAACTATTTTAATTCAGCGAACCTTCGCTACGGTAAGTGATAAAATTATTACAGGCACTTATTTATATTACTTGAATATTTTCACATTGAATGTATTTTTTAATTTGTTAATAGGATTGAATAAATGTGATGGTCATTACTATTATAATCCTGATTTGTGTTCTATTTTTATTAATGTAGAAAGTGGTATCATACATGGTAATAATTGGTAAAAAATGTTATTTGGTATTTGCGAGCAAAAGCATCACCACTGCATGTGTTTCTTAAGGTGGAGTGTAGTTGCAAGGCATTGCATCTGACTTCCTGAGAGTAACACACATCTGTGACTGATAAGCAATAAATGCAATATTTATAGCACAATTACACGTCATATTGTGTAACGTCACTGGTCTCCCGCAATTGCGGGAGAGATCCGTGTCCAACAGTGAGACGCGAAAAGGTTTAAAGCCAGCCGAAACTGCCCTTAAATACCAACAATATGAACCAAGTGAACACTCGTGTTACATAATGAAACAAAGAAGAATATAAAAAAAATATTTAAACCATTGAATTGAACATAATATGTTATGTAAATAGTCAGTATGTGTTTTTTCATTTACCAGTTAATGATATGAAACAGTTGTTTAACATTACTTAAGCTTAACGTATTACGAACATACCATCGAAACAAAAGGAAATAATAAACGATCGATAGAAAAACAGGTACTGAAATTTTAATTCACTATTGAGCACTCAACGTTATACATACATATTTAGCACAAGTGCAGAGTATTGCATTATTTTTTAGTATTATTTTTTTGTTCTCCAGTGTGATGTGACGTAACAAAGAAACATTAAATTCCCAACTGTTCTGATATCGGAATTTTCGCATCAATACTGGCGATTGTTTTGTTTTTGTCAATAACGAGGCCGTACCGCGCCATTCTTTGTGCCGTTCATGTTACGCGGTGATTGGAATATCATATTTTAATTTGACTTTTTAAGACAATTTTTTGTCTGTCACTCTTATTTTGTGTGTATTATAATAATTATATAATCGCTCCCTTTACAATGATATTTTGTGCAATACCTTACATATGCTATTTTAATTCTAAGCTACGACTAAATACATACATTATATTAAGATTATTAGGTGTTACTTCCTAACGTGCGCGTGTTTATCATTCCCTGGATCGATTTTCATTTAAAGGTTCGACAACGTGAAGGACAATTATAATTACGGTACAATATACCATTGTTAATAAAAATGGATAGTAAATAACCATAATATTGTCTGTATTCCTAATGGTAAATTATGTATTTAGTAATTATTCTGTAAAAAGTAATTCGTAATCTATTCGTTATATAGAACACAATGCAATATTATAATACCTACTTTACCTTGGGCTCGTGCCGTTTGAAGTGTTCGCTTAGACACAGGCTCCTTAATTGAATTACATCGTTAATAACATGAGCGATCGTGTAGACGGAAGTCGTCGTCGTTGATAAATCTGAATCGAATTATGTGCGAGGTGGTTGCAGGTCGTCGCACCGGGCGCTGGCTCACCCCGCCAACGGCCAATAATCCTGTTAGGGCGACCGCACGCGCCGCCGCCACGCCACCGGCCTGATCGAAACGTAATTGGGTGTACTCACCTGCGGCACCGGACGATCATAAAATAAACAACTAGAAGTACTTACCGCAAAGCGATGCGCCCATGGTTCTGTGACTGTGGTGTATCGCAACAATTTGTAAGGTTAAGCTTGAGCGATATAGTGGTTATGCAGCAGGTAATAAACCTTACACTTTTCAGGGGGGATTTCGCTAGCTTACGTTTTACAAGTGACGGGTTAACTCAACTGCCTCTAGTAACTCAACTGCTCCTAATCTGTACCGGAGGAGCGCGATGTCGTAAATGGCGTCGATTGGTTAATTTTTAAATTTCTTGTCCAAACGTCTATCTATGTACTTCAGAATCAAATACCGATTAGCAATTATTTTACTCAAATAGCTTATAAATTATGAAGTATAAAAATTCCAAGTATTTCAAAGAGTATCAATTGAAGTGTGAAGGAAAATTCTCGATTGAAGAATGAATCGCTTCAATGCTAAGAGCCCCTTGAAGTAAATTTTGTTTCAAACAGTGGACGATTTATTTGAAAACTAAAAGACAGGCTTACGTCAAACATGTGGAAAATGAGATAAGTTTATGATCATATTTGTGTTAATTTAATGTATATTTGACAGTTTACTTGATGTTTTTTGGGACAATTAAATCAATTACATATAAACTGGCGTATTACATGTAATATATATTGCACTTATATGATAAACATATAAATATGTAGATAGATGTTCGTAAAATGATGGTGAATGTTTATTTCCCTATGAAACTTGGTCGTTTATAAAAGTAAACGTTTACGTTGGTTCCAAATGGAATAACGTGAATTGTGTGTTTTAATTAAATGCGAAAACGAGGCCAAGAACTGCACTTGCTAAGGACTTTACAAAATGTATGTACTGCTGACACTTTTTTCGCTTAATTTAATGCAGTTCATAATAACAGGTCAAGTGAGTAACGAATGCGAGGCTTATGATATGTGGAATATTTTGTTGAGCACGCTTATCACGAGAAATGTGAGAATTTCAAAAATATACATTACTTTTTACATTCGCACTTTTCTACTGGTGTAATATTTAATCCTATTAAGTGAAGAATCCTCATACCCGTACTGACATTTCAACGTACCCTCGTACTTTGAATATTTATAAAACATTCATGTTTACATAATATTCTGATTCATTTGGCCAATGCATTGACGTGAGAACTATGTCTACGCAATGTTAATATACATTTCTGAAGCTTATATCCGGATCAAGGCAATATCGTTTAACTGATTTCCAGGTAATAAAGTAACATAGACTTAAACCAATAAATAAATACATTTAAAAATATTTTATTAATATATATTTTTTAAAACATCTTACAGTACCTACCTAAACACAGTTTGGATAGTTATTTGTACCTATTATTTATACAAAGACAATAGAATTGTCTTTTCCCAAACGTCCCTTTGTATGAAGTACCTATTCGTATATATTCAATGTGTTTTTAAACAAAGCTGCAGGTACTCAATCCGATACCAGGCATTTACGTCGAAAGGTTTTCATTGTGAATGGAAAAAACTTTTATTTTAAATAAGAACTCAGTTTTAACTTATATATACGTTACAAGCGAAAGAATAATAAAAATAATGACGAATGTATGACTCAATTGACGCATTTAGACAAACTATACTTAAATCTACAATACTCAGTACAAAATATAATATAATATATAATTACGTACCTATTTTGTGTCATGTGAACAAGAAGAAGAAGTCATACCCATTTAAATAGCTTTTATTATTCGATAGCGTTTTATTGTGTCTTAAGACTATGGATTCATAAATATGAGTATGTCCAAGGTCCGTCCACTCAGTAAAGTGAAGGTAGTTTACTAGTTCTACAGCTCTGTTAATTTGTGTTATATAAGTAGTAAATATGGGTATTCCTGATGTTAAATGATAATAAATGATGATTGTAAAAAAATCCACATCGATTATAATTATTTCAGTTAATTTAGTTTACGAATAAAGTTACTAACCCGTGTTATTTAAAAATAAATCATTATCAATCTATTATACTGTGTCCGTGTTTACTCATCAATAACACAATGCAACAATCTTTGGTGAGCAAAACAATAACTAAAATAAAACTTGAGTCCAATTGTAAATAGGTCTAGTTCTACGTGATACATCGTTCTATACAATTGGTTCATGTTACTCTGCGGTACATCTGTAATCAAGCTGAAGTTCTATCTTTATACCTGAATTTTATGTTTAAAATTCTCCCTACGTCAACGATTTTTTAAAACATGTATGATTTTTAGTACCCTTTTTAGTTGATCAAATATTGCCGTTTATTGTGAAAAACTAGACAAGACTTATTTGACTGTACTTTGAAAGTATCGTTGAAAGTGTCTCTAAACAAGCCTTTAACGATATTGTTAATGCCTCAATAACTTCTTGAGGTTTTCATGGCCCGCGTTAGTGTGACAATATCGACGCAGGAAATGGCGAATTGTACTCGTATATTGTCGTCTGTGATCAGTCATCGAATGCGTGACCGTTTGTGCCAACGATCTTGAGTATTTCCGTATCTAAAAGGGCACATTACGTAATGATCTTAGTTGCTAATTATCTTCAATGTGACTCATTAAGAGCTTAAGATTCATAGTCTACACTAATCCACATTGCAGGATGCTCCGGGCCATAATTTACAGGACGAAAGCCGGCGACCGACAACATTCAACTATCGTTTACCTTGAAATTTCTTTTATATTTGTAACATAATGTTGAAGTAATTTCCTCGCGTTAACTAAATCGTCGGTTTATCTATAAAGTTATATCTCGGCGTATATGAGGCATTTTTACTTTTAGTCTGCGATTAACTTTAAAATCTTCCAAACCAACCAGGCTTTATCAGTTCAACAGGGTTGCTTAAGCATCAGACACGCGAATGTTTACGGGTGCAATATAGTCGTAGTCGATACACGCCGATCAGTTTATAATTAAAAAATACGACCATTTAATATGCTTGGTATCAAAACTTTTGAAATGACATTTAAAAACGTCCTATGGTGCTTCAGTTAACAACCACCGCACTAAACCCACTCGATTTGTATAAGTCGTGGCTATAAATGGAATGTCACGAATTTTGCGAGCTGCAGCCTGTAGCTGTCACCTGCACGGTTCATTTAAACAAAACTAACTACAGTGTCGGGTAAACCGACTGCTACAAAGTCAAATTGAAACGTCATTCTATCAAAATTATTCACCGTACAGCTTAGCTCTGCGAGCGAACGATTCATTCATCTTAACTTCCGCGCACACAATAACAAAGTGAAGCAAACTGTTTATAAATATTGTAGTATTTGCCGTTCAAACTAAAAATTAGCTAGTTACATCGGTTCCAGACCTTTTCGCTTAAAAATTATATTAAAAGCAGCCACGTCCAATACCTTAAAAAGGATTAAACTGGCCACAATAAATAAGTATACTTACGACTATACACTGTCGTAGATGAGAGCAAACGGTTGGCGCTTCTATAAAATTTTGCTACGTCGTACGTTCCATTTCACTTAACATGCGTAAAATTTTGCTCTCAAAAATAAAAAGTGCATCCAACTGTTTTGTGTTATTCATATGCAAGTCGCATAGTCGTTGTATTAAAATTTGTTATTTAATATGTTTCTCGTTGTGTACGTGCAGAAAAATATCGGCGAAATATCCCGTTCATTTGATTTTATTGATGTAATCGTTTAGTTATTTCATAATTGTAAATCCTAATATAAAGTTTTTATTTTTATTGTAAAATTTATGATTCTATAAATAATGCCTAATTATACAAAACTTCCTATTTAGGACTATTTCTATTCATGACCGATGGATAGAAGGAGCAAGCTTTCTTAGTGGTGCCACACATTTAATTCAATTTTTTAATCATACAGCTTGTCGACTTTTTTTATGGTTTGGGCATAATATAATTGCAACATTAGCTGACCTGTTTGTTGGTGACTTCTGATGGTTAGGGATCCTGATTGCTGCGGAGGAGATTGAGAGTTGCAGTCCTACCTAGGACATTTGTAAAATAGCGCGAAAGTTTGTTCTATTCAAGGGTACATTAATTTTATCTATAACCGTGTAGTTAGAAAAGTGTCTTTGACACCTGTCTGGTTACGATTGTACAGGCTCCGCTGAGTTTGCATTCAAACGGCCGAGGTGAGATGTGAGTTGTCTAAATAATGAACATCGCTATTATCATTATAATTTTCATTTAGCTATTATATATTGCTAATTTTATTTGTTATCGCCACAACAACTTACACTCAAATACGCTTATCCAATTGTAGTGTTATGGCCGAGTAGCACTTATGTAATTAAATGAAATTCCTATTCTGCTTAGGACATTCTATTTTAATCACTGCTTTGTGCTCAATGAAACTGAAGTTTCTCTCGTTAACTTGTCATTTTTCCTTCACGGTGATTTTCACACTGTAGCTCACTTTAATCATGTTCAATGTAAAGTAAGAATTGCCTTATCTTATCTTTCTTTGTAATAATGATTATTTATATGACAACTGTGGTATTAAATTATTATAGCTAAAACTAAATAAATTAAACTTTAATGTCAAAAATGTGTACACCGATTATGGTGAAAAATAGATTGATGTAAACAAGTGTAAAATATTTGTACAATAAAAGTTGCTGTCTTTATATTTCTCTTTGTCAACGATAAGAACGAACCTCTCACGGTCCTGAAGCGCTCGTATCTCTGATATCGTCTATTACATTAAATAACGTCAACCGATACCGCCCATGTTTCGTTTTGGGCATGAAAGAGAACAGCAGATCAGTAAAACCACTGTTCTGTGATCTGAAAATAATATCAAGCAAAATAAATGAGTGTAAAGATCATAAAATGAAGGAAAAAATAGTTTTTCATACATTATAAAGGATAATAATAATCATAATAGCAATGAACACTAATGAGAATTGACAGACAATGATTGTCAGCAACACCGATACGAATGTATCCAATGACAAGTTCCTCTTATCCTCGAATACTCAAACGCGCTCCAACTTTAAGAGCTACTTAACCTTCTCCTTGGTTTCTATCTCAACATTGAGCACTTTGAATGTTCATTGATGGTTACTAATTTCCATTATGCAAAGTTTGTTTAATATCTTCGTTGTTTTTGTAATAAAGAAAACTATAATTTTTTAATACTAAACAAATATGCTTGTTTCCGACGGCATCCTATGACGGTATGTTTTGTACATACGTGATGTGTTGAAAAATACCACCGGAGTAGATCATTCTAGCCTAATTTATTGACCATTGTAATATATAATACATTTAAAGTTACATATACAAAAAAAGTACAATATAAAAAAGTTTTGTCTTACACGTAGGTTTAATAACACCATCTGTGATTTCTGCTTGCTTTATGATATCAGGTGGATTGATGCTTGTATCAAATATAATAAATATATTGTTGTTTATTTCCACCAATCCGAATGACAACGTATTTTAAACTTGAGTAGAAAAGACGAACAAAACAGTGCACCTGTTGACTTCAGTGCAGCTCTTGTTGTATATCGATTCAACCTTGAAAAGTAGACAGTAATGGGACAAAAGGAATCGGCCTACATAAGTCAAAGAATAGCGGACGGTGTCATTTGATTCCGGGACGTCTGGAGGCTGGTTCCGATGGCCTTGTCCGACATTCGATCTGTGCTCGGTAGAAATGGAACAGCAGAGCGGCGCATGTAACCTTAAACTTTTACCTTATTAGGCCGAGAGACATAACGTGACTTGATTTTGTACTGTCGAGCGGTTGAAGGAACATGATTTTTATGGTAAACGACACTAAAAAGACATGGAACCGAGCTGAATTTAATATTACTTTGATTAACATTTCATTTAATTTTCAAACCATTTCGCAATACATATTACTGACGTGAACACTTTATTCATCAAACTTAGAATCGCCGTTTCATCCCGAGAGCTTTGGACTTTCTTGTGTCACTACCGTCCTCAATGGAGCCAATGTAGCCCTGGAAACATTTTGTAAACATTATGAATAATGTTAGTTGCGGTTACAACAGCACTTGAAAAATATTTTACAGTTCGTAATTTTTCGTAGAAATTTAAAAATTCTAAAATAGTTTTATTCTGTTAATTCTCACTTTTTCGCCATCAATGAGGGTTTCCGTGTCGTCATTAATTTCATCTAGTAGAGGGTGTACGTAATTATTTGCGACGCCGGCTGTCGTAGTTTCTGTAAATTTTAAATTATATTAATAACATTGCAGTAATTGAGTTTTGGATGAAACATGTTTCGCTGAAAGTTTCTGCGCATTAAACGTAGCTGTTAAAACATATAGATTGTAACGTACCGACCATCGATTGAGCCATAATAATGTTATCGAAATACTCCCCCAGGCTTTCAATTCGGTAGTTTTCATCTAAAAAAACGAATAATGTTTTTAGACGCAATATTAAACATTTAAGAATAATTATATCGACAAATCACTATTTATAAATTAAAATATCCACAGCGTTTACGCACCTATATTTTTTGGCCTTAATTCTATTACACGTGTTTCTACTGCAATGAAAGTATTCATCATATTAAATGACACATTTTAGTCACCGTAATTTGTTTGTACTAAAAATTATAAATGTTTGCTTACATATTTTCTGTACTTGTTCATCTACGACCGATAATCCAACTGAAAATATTTTTATTTAAATAAAAATGAAGAACTGTAATTGTATTTACCATTAAAGTGACAATTCATTGTTATAAACTTACCCATTTTACGAAAGCGGCGGAGCATACCCAACTCTCCCTCATTTTTAATGTCCACCTGCTTCTGCACACCAATATCTACAAAGTGAATCAGTATATTATATTCAATCATACTTATTAATTAAAAATCCTGTTGTGATCGTGTATAAGTCACATTGAGTTTGCAGATGACACGATTGAAGGTTCTCTGAATTTTTACATTCGTATCTCCATCGGCAAAGCGGTTTCTTCGTTGAATTTTGTCCCTCCTCTTTGTAATTAGTAAAGCAATTTATGAAAAAAATAATTGTTGAAAATTCTGTTTCCGCACTTGGTTCACAATAATACTAGTTAACAGTACCCGAGGAGGAGTACCTGAGGAGTATTGGAGGTCCTTATGAAGACGACGCCGCGTGTGTGCATCGCCGTCGATATGGCGTTCCATTTATTCTTAAGTATTCGTAAAAAGAAGATGGACTAAGTGCGTTCACCTGCTGTTTTCTCAAGTCTCGACTCTTTATTCTCGGGTTGTTTGAAGTTTTTTCGGCTTTTTACGACCAAGCGCCGTTTCTTGCTTAACTTCTTTGCTAAGGCTATTCCTGGAAAATATAACCAATACAGTGCATTGTTCACATGGCAAATTTATGTATTGATAAAAAAACAGAAATGTTTTAATATACATATAAATCGATATATATATATATAGATGTACATTGTCTTGATTCACACAATATAATTAAACATTTGTAACAATACTAGCTTTTGCCCGCGACTTCGTCCCGCCCCCGCCGCAAAAATGTAATTATTTACGACATCACATTAGAAACCTCAAAAATAATAGTATTTCTCTGCTATATAATGGATATTATTATACATATAAACTTTCGTCTCGAATCATTCTATCTATTAAAAAATATCGCATCAAAATCCGTTGCGTAGTTTTAAAGATCTAAGCATACGAGTACATAGGGACAGACAGCGGAAAGCCACTTTGTTTTATACTAAGTAGTGATTACTGGGATACAAAGGGTGTACTTAAATGCCTGATAGCATTCTGGAAGTTTCAACCCACGATGACGGTGAAAGTATGTGGTAGGTTTAACAATGGATAGTGTATTTAAAATATACACGAATTGGAATAAAATGTGCATATCCAGTACTTCACGAATGATTTTCGAGGACTTTGAGGATTGAAGAACCGGGTTAAGTGCGTCTGTGCTCTTGTAGCCTTGTTTAGTTTTTACCGACGAAAATATGAGGTATTCCATTCGACGCGTATTTTTCTTTTATGTATGATCAGTGACCACGCGCAGCTTTTTACAGAGCGGTACGATTTTTTTAATTCTTTTTTATTAGTAAGGATCTATTTCGAAGTTGGTCCCGTAATAATTGAAAAAAAAAACGCTTTCAAGTTTAATTTTTTTTTTTAAAAGCCTTATAGCCTTCGAAATTTGAACTCACCGTGGTAGATTGACCTATAGTCCCTCTCATATATCCTCCAGGCCTTAGCGTGAGCGACCAGAACATGCTTATTACAGAGGAGTGCAGCCATCTCGGGCTCCAGTATCATGGGAGCGAACGTCCCCAGGTTGAAGGTGAGGTCGCACATCATGTTAGGCTCGTTGATGGTGATCCAGGTCCGTACACGGTCAGCGAACAGCGAGAAGACCACGCTCGCGTAGTCGGCAAACCAGTCAGTTATTAATGGATTGGTCCAGCCACCTTTGTAATAATTAAGAAAACGTTTATCGCCACACACAATGCCACAAAGCCACTATGTAAAAACAGATAAACAAAATAGAAATATTTTTGGTTTTTTTTTATTTATTTATACGTTCCATTACAAAAATTCTTATGCGTGCTGTGCTTATCGTTTATTAATGATTTTATCAACAATCGCAAAAGTATGATATAAATTTCAAATAAATGAAATTTAAAAAAAAAATTAAGTGGGCTGAGGAAGTGGCCCTCCCGCTGACCTTGGCCTCGCTTAAAGCTGTTTCAGCTACTCACTAATTGGTATGGTTATTGTCGATTTGTTATGGGTGCTCTGTATTCCCTTAGCCAACAAAAAAATGTAACTATCTTACTATATACATTTCTTATGTGCGTGTGTATGTTACTGAACTCCTCCTAAACGACGGGACCGATTTTGTTGAAAAATGTTGTGTGTGTTCAAGGGGACTCGAGGTTGGTTTGGATTCACAATTTGGTCCACGGAAAAATGTTTTTTTAATTAATTTTTATGTAGTTGTTGATTTTAGAATGTTTCACATTGGACCCGACAGACTGCGCTACCATAGCAGTGTCAAATATTAATTAGCTGTCAAACACAATATGACGTACGTCCCGTCAAATAAGATTAAAACCGGTTCAGATCGGTGTAACTCAACTATTTATTTATTGTGAGGCTGTACGAAGTTCGCCGGGGTGGCTTGTGTACCTATATACTGTTATCTACAATATACTTTAATTCGAACCTGGCAACTAGTTTAGCTTTATAATATCGTCATTAACACAGACGATGAGAAAGAACAATTCGTAGTAACACCACAAAAACAAATTTGGATATATTATTTACGTAACATCACGCCTGTAATCCCCTAAGGGGTAGGCAGAGGAGTGTAGTACACCCCCACATTTCACCAGT
>DWDX01003252.1:0-13449 GCA_018245675.1 Agara michaeli | reverse complement strand
CAACCCGGTATTTGAACCCAGGACCTCCCGATCGGCAGTCGCGCTAGCAACCGCCCGACCAACGAGGCAGTCAAATCATAAATATTATTACGAAGAATTAAGTATGATATTGTAGATTTACTACTTTGTATATGTGCTTTGAAACTATTAATATAACATCATATCGATTATATAATAGAATTACAGAATTATAGAATTGAGATGGGATAGATTCTATCAATCATTATTTCTAACATATTTAATTATAAAATTATGTCGAGAGCATATAAAAATTATACATACTGAATTGGCCTGCAAAAATATATGTAGAGTTCTGATATTGGCTGCAAACCTTATTGTGTTCCAGTGCTGCTGCCGGGACTTTCCTGAAATTATATCTGTCGGATGTTTTAAACTGCCTTTAAGGACTCCGACGAGGCTTAAAGATGTTATTACAAAGTTCATTTTCTTATATTTGACGCATTTAATTAAATAAATGCTTGTTCTAAAAAAGTATTTTGCTTTTATTTTGTTCCCCTTCATATCAAATGTGAATGATTAAAAAATAAAACAAAACAATATTGACCACAACTCGTAGGTAGCTTTTTTTTTGTTACGGGGCGGAAACCTTCAAGAGGTACCACGGTGCCTTGGGAGAGACACCGGCTAATGTGGGATTCTTACCGCACTAAAATCCCCTCGGTGGCCTTCCTCGGCACTGTTGGAGGACTCCGGGATCTCCGTACGGAACGCACCGGTGTCCTCCAGCGCTGTGCCTCTTTTAGGCTCACTTCAAGCCTTTACGAACCTTTACGGCGGTGAGTGAGTGGCCACACACACACCGTCGTCCTTCCCGGGGTCGGTAACTGGACGGTTAGAGCTCCCACTCTGGCTGCCTACAACCCCGGAAGCCTCCTTTTAGTCACCTCTTACGACAGGCAGGAGGTACCGTAGTTGTATTCTGATCCCGAAACTCGTAGGTACGTACCTACTATCGCCTTTTCTTACTTTTATTACATTACTCTACGAGCTTTTATTTAACCTGCAATGTTTGTATTTATTTAGGTCAAATGTTGCACGCTGGATTAGAATCGGAAATTTTACTTATTGGTTAAGATCCGGTGACAAAGCATTTTCATTATAAACATGACTTAATATTCCACCCAGATTGTCCTCTTAAAGAAAAAAACTCTTCAATGGTCAATGGCAAAAAGCATGAAATTATATATACGTACACATTTAATCATGATAGTTGGTTCTAAAATCCACATGACCTAGCTGATGTACCATAATCTTTAGATAACGAGTTGCTGTGTATGTTGGGTTTCTTTGATACGTAGAGTGATCTTAATGTACTAAAACGACCCACGTTTATTTTCATTTAAAGCGTAGCTAGCATTTAATTTTGTTACTGGTAAATGGAAGCCACAATAAGGAAAAGTTTGTAAAACCCTACTAGATTATGAAGTACATAATAGGTAATAATCGTTAATCGATTAACTCTGTCGATCTGTTTTAAAACAAGTTCAAAAAATACAGACATGTGTTGTCTTAAAATTTTATTTCATGAAAAACAAATCATTCATAGCAATCACTCAAACTTTTAAAATTAAACAGTATAATGTCACACACATTTTGGTCGTACAATTATTCATTAAACACAGGAAATAAAACTTGAGTAAATCTCATGTGTATTTTTTTAAATCAATTTATTGTGAGAGTTTTGTAAATATTGAACGTCTCTCCAATGTTACGTAGGGGCTTGCTAGTATATTATAATTGATTGGAATTACAGAAAATTAATTAAATAATTAATAATAATTCTATTCTGATAAAAGTAGGTCGACATGTTGCAGATATTCGAATTTGTGGATTTACATACAATTATAATTATTGTTTTCAAACATAATATAGCGTTACCATAACAAAATTTATTTTATTCACACAAATATGTACTAAATTATTTTCCGTGAAAATAAAATAGGTAAAAGTAAATCAATTATTTATATAGGGAAAGTTAAAAATTGAGGTGCATTGAATACGCTTCTAATCCTAATATGAAGCAGAATAATTTCAAGAAGAAAATGCATATAAACTTTTAAATTTTTTACGATAATCATTGCAAATGCAGTAGTTATAAACTTTATAAAGTGCATAAGAATAACTTTGATAAAAATATCTCAAATGTGGAGAAATATGATTTTTTTTTGACATTTAAACCTTGTATAAAGACAAAAGCGCAAAAGTTACATTTTAATGAAATATGTACAGAGTGAATGTAAAAAAATATATTAGCTTTTAGGTATGATCGTATTTAGACATCTATGAAATCTTCTAGGGATTTTATTAAATATAGGAATTTGAATATTTATAAATAAATAAATTAGAAGTTATTAGGTTTGATCCACTGCTCGTAAATAGCGTGGTCGTTGAGGGTAGTGGTGGGGGGCGCGCGTGTCGCTGGGCACGGACAGGCCGCGCGGGCCGCGCACCCACACTCTTCTGTTTCAGGCGAGATCGTCCGCTTTGCCATCCAGGCGTTTCAGCTGATAATAAATATAAGAAACAATTAATATTTGGCTGTTATTACATTTATGTAATCTTCATTGAACACCAACAAACATTCATAGACAAAGGGCTAACTAAATGTCTACTGGCACTTTCCCACAGACAACCTTTGGTAGATAGCAAAATTTTTTTATTCTAATGTATAAAATGTTAACATACACAAAAATACATCCAACATTAAAAGATATAGTTTTCAGTTCATAGATTTCGTAGATACGGTTAGGTTAGTTTCTTATTCTTAATTAGTTATAATCGTTTCATCAGTAGGTACCTATCATTTTATTTTATTTTTATAATAATAATGTAGTTCAATTCCTAGCGTTGAATAAAGCAGGAGCAGACATTTAAAAAATTCATATCGGGTACAAAACTCATGCATTTTTCTTTAGTGACTGGAAAAATTATTTCATTTTGAATAAGGTTTTCGTTAATCAAATGAGATTATTGCTGGAAGGGACACAAAAGTTTTTTTCCCGTTTTGCGGCACGGATGCATTTTTGGAAATACTTTATTATTGTCATAGTAACGGTATTTAAATTTCTCATATATAAATTAAATCTAGATATTTTATAAATCAAGTGCCGAGATTGCGTATTGGTTATTTAGATTTAGTACTTAAAAATAGGGACAAGTTTAAAAATAGGTAAAAATAATTGCTGTTAAATCTTACGGTATTTTCGACTGTCCAAGCCGAGGGTGCTAGGCGTCCCGATCGCTTGTAAATTATCAAAAATTAACATGATAAATACTGTTCAATATCAACACCTACTAATATTTTAATGTGCACAAGGTATCCCTACTATACAACCCAACTGCTTTGACTTTATCATGTATTAATAGACGCAGTAGAATTTCGTATTCACTAATAAATGTAATTTTAATAACAAGTTTGATTAAACTAAAATTTTATCGAGCGAAAAATATTAAATTGATGGTGACACATTTTCAGGTGAAACAGATAGCAATGATTTATACAAGTAGGTACCTTCATTGTACCTACTTAGGTACACGACATTTAATTTGCCGCATCTACTAAAACAACGTGCATGATAATGTCGTTGTCTGTATGGCGACATTATTAAAATTACTTTAGATAATATTCACCTCCTTCTCATCACCAGCAACGGGCCTGTACCGTGGAGAGCTGGAGTCAACCGGTGGTGCGGAGAATCCATGCACGTACAGTAGCGCAGCCGCCACGCCGCCCGCAACCGGGCCGGCCCAGTATACCTGGGAAAATGACGCGCTTACGATAACATTTACAGTAATTTTATAATAGAACCCTGAAACGATATCCAGTTTTAATTGAGGTACTCTATAACTAATTTGATCGTTTAAAATTATAACTTACGTACAAATTATTAAACATTATAAAGCAGAGCCAAGTTTTATAAGGTTTTTAATCGCGATGCATTTTTTACGCGAGCGATTAGGCTCTTTCTACAACTAAAGGCACAGTGTACGCCTTTGAAGTTGAGTAATATATGCGAAGAACATTAAAAGTACATTAATAATACTGTCAGGGAACTTATTAAGTTTTTATCTTAACCTTAAATCTTCCAATAGGCACCCTGTGCCTTACCATATCGAGTCGATACGAATATAATAATATAATTAAACTGTAATCGTTATTCAAACATTTCAAAGGTCATAATTGAATATAAATAATTCGTTTCCATACTTTGCTTCCTAAACAATATAAATATGTGATGATTTGATGATAGAATTTAGCGTTAATAAATAATTTTGTGGTAAAGTTAATTCTAATTAAATTTTTACCACTATTATAAATTCAAAGGTATTTATCGTTTTTTACCTAATTGACTATCTTAGTTCAAAAAATTTGCAACCAATATGCATGTACCAAGATAAGTTTTACATGATTAAATATACGAAATATTGTATAATGATATTGATATTGACATAAATCTATCAAAACATTATCTGATAACGTTTTATATACATATACAAATTCTTTAGTGTGACGGTTTACTGATTAGATCGTTTTTATTAGGATTAAGATGGCATGCACGTCTTTATCTTTCTACGTAGGTACACTCTTCTTTGACGTATTGTCTTTGAGTTACCCATATATATACCACTTATATATATACCACATATCTATGGAGTTACCCAAATGGGATTTTGCTGTCACAACGCTATTAAAAGTTGTGTGGATGTACATTTTTATCATTATTGTGATAATTAAGTTGATTTTTACTTATCATTTAGAATGTGTTATGAAAGTGGGTGAAGGTCCTCTTGTTTTATCTTTTCTCAACGATTGAGTGTTAGTAATAATATTTGTATAACAGTGGAAGCGGACTTTTATTTATGCTCACTTCTGTGTTCTTTAAATACATTTTTTTCTATTTAATTCCAAATAAAGTGGTCGCATCTTGGGAAGCCTAGAGATTTCTCCGTCATACTCCGTGCGAACTGTAAAAATATTCTGTTTTCTCACTCAGTACAAATATTTGTGTGACGAGCCCGACTGTCTGGCTGCATGATTACTTATAACTAACTATGTAAAAATTGTGGTTTATCAGCCATTTGGTCACCATAATACAGGCTCTGTCTAGCTTGGAATCAGATAAACGCGCGTGAGGGTGATACCAAGATATTATTGTTATTAATATTATATGTATTTAATTCGTACCGTAAGCTTGTAATACATCCATGTCATGGAAATTAACCTTTCCAGTAATTATCACTGAGGAGGTTACTACTTACCCAGTGATCAGCCCATTCGTTGGCCACAAGGGCAGATCCAAAGGAGCGAGCAGGATTCATGGCGGAGCCGGTGTAGTCCACAGCGAGGAGGTGGCCCAGCGTCACAGTCAGGCCGATAGTCAGCGGCGCGGTGGATTTGCTGTCCGGTTTGTTGGTGTCGCAAACCTGCACACAGTGTCATCATACTTATTTGATGAATCGCTATATTTGATATCGAAAAGGTTATCTTTTATAAACATTTAGATATGTTACACAGATAGAACGTTTAAATAAAGGATCACGGTAAATTCTTTTCAAATTATAGAAAAATAGTTACTTAGTAATCTTTTTATTTAAACATATACGTAACAGATATTTGTAGCGTTCTTACGAAACCTTTATAAAAATTAAAATCTGTATTTTTAGTTATTTTTTTTTTATATAGGCTTCCCTATTACCGAGTAATTTTTTACAAGCTTACGCTTCCGCCGTGTGCTTGAAGGCTTAGAAGTTTTTGACGTGACCTTGTATTTAATCATAATACTAATATATACGTCAATAGTTCAGGCAAAGTAGCTACACTTCGTCTGAATACAATAATTTGTAATCTGAGAATGACATTGTTATTATGGTTTGCGGTTGTAATAATATCTATTAGACGCTATTAGTATTTATGTATATATATATCGGTACCTACATGGGTACTCATATTTACTGGCACCTGAGATCGGAAAATGGGAAACTATTTCATCATCTGTTACACACACATTTTTGTTTAATTCTACCTCATATAACTAGGTTCATGTTCTGAACCAAGAAATTTTATATCTTCCTGCGGCGCGGTGACCTGTAATATTTACAGGTTTTTATTTACAAACATCAGTTTTTGTACTGATTGGGTTTCTATTGTTTGTGAGAACCATAAAAAAAATAGTTTTGTTATAATACATTGGTATTGCCACGTTGTAGTAAAAGTAAGGGTCTATCGACTCTTCGAATTATATAAGCTTACTCGTAAATGTTATGAATTCCATCGAATTTTGTTTTTTTTGTTTTTAATTTTCCGTAACCACTAGCCATTTAACATCAAGTGTGACAAGGGTTGTGACGAATACACTGGAATATTTGACGTTTAAGTTGATCCGCCTATTATATAGTTAGATAAGCTGAAAACACCTAACTATGTAATATTTACGAACGATTGAGATATAAACTCATGAATGAACATACGTTTCTTTCGAAGACCTTGGTGGAAAAACTACGATATTTATCGATTATGGTAATGCTAAGCTATTTCATTTCGCGTCCTGAAAATGTCCAACGTCACGCGATCTGGCAAATAATTGGCTCATATTTTTTGCTAAACCGTTCGACGCACCTTCGTGGTCGCCTTCCGATTTAACTAATTACAAAATATCGCTTGCTATTGCCCTGATTTTCTTTTAGATTGCATATAAATGAATAGCTTTTATATTACAATCACAGTTACTGCGGAAAAGTAAGGAAATGGTAGGAAAAGGTAGGAATATTTATATTCTAAAGGTAAATATGTAAAACATAACATGGCATATGCTTTTACAAGTAGGCAGGCACGGTCCATTATGTTCGGATATTTATAAATACATGTGTTTCAAGAATTTAACTCCTCCATACAAACAAGAGCGTTTTATTATTGGTTTGAAAATAAATACAATATTTGAAATTTGTGCTTGTGACATACCTACATATTTGTCCCTTTAAAAATATCGATTTAAAAACTCGTGTTTCGATATACTTAGCTAATTTTATTTCGTTCTCAAGTATGAAAAATACTGTTATATCGTAGATGTAAATTATTCCATTAAATGGATACGACTTAATTCTAAATTATTGTACATAATAATATAGGGTGTATTTATTAAATTTATTTTATGTAGGCTACACCTGGTTGAATTGCTGCGGGTCACATGGATATGTAGGAAGGTATCTACTATTACGTATTTGTCATATTAAATGACGGCGTAGGTAGTATTTGTCATTGGGAGAGGAAGTAACCATTAGCCTTAATATTGCGTTATGTAGAAAAGGATATTAAACAATGTTCATATATCATAATACATTAATACCATCGCTAAATTTTTTTAAATACATAAACGAAAACAAGGAAATTTCAACAGTACGGAATGGGGCGGGTACGGTTGTAAATCCACGATCTAAATATTTCAATAAAGACAGTATTGTAAATTAGCGGAACATTTATCCGTTTACTAATGACATCGCGGCATGAAACCTGATGAATTTCGAATTCTGTTTACTTACCGACTCTTTGTTTAGAAATGTGCTTTTATTATTATTTTCGTAATATATAGCGTATCATCTGACGCCTGCACCTTTATACCGTTCAATGTATTTAAAAAGTTTCCATCAAAATACACGTAAGCACGCTTACTTACCCCACAAACCACGAATACGAGGACGAAACCGAGGAAAAATTCGATGCCGAATCCTTGCAGCTGTGTGACGTCAGCGCCTAACGAGGTAACACCAAGTTTTCCGGCTACTTTGTCGGGGGTGAAGGCTTTGAGAAGGCCGGAACCGGCCGCAGCGCCGGCGCATTGCGCGACCACGTACAGCACAGCTCGCACTGGCTTGACGCGTCCAGCTGAGGCCAGGCCTACCGTCACAGCCGGATTTATGTGACCGCCAGACACATGGCCTATTGCCTGGAAAGTAAAGTATACGTTATAATATCACTCGTTTTAATAAACAAATTACAGGAAATTTCAGGTGCTTTCTTTCAAATTACTACCAATGCTTGAGCTTGATAAGATAATAAACAAGTTGGATGTCGTACCTAAGTAACTGAAGTAACGGAAAACAGTAATCACCGGTAAGAAGATATCAGTAAACGGATTAATACATAGTCATTGAAAAATAGCGACTCCATATGATAAGAAATAAAATAATTGTTTGTTTATGTTTATTTATTACTGGCTCTCAAGTGTGGAGGTGTTATATCATTTATAAGTCTGATAAACCGATAGTTATACCTTCGGTCCTGAGCTGAAATAACAATATCATGAGAAAGATAGAAAATTTCACGGTAATAACAAGTGACATAAATTAGTGTGAAATGGATTAATACTTCGTATAATCTTATTTGTAATTAAAATGTGTTTTGTAAATCCATTTATATCATTGTATAATTATCAACTACGTTGTTATCTACTAATCACCGTTAAATGATTGTTAAAAGACAGAAAAGTGACACTGCATTTTGTAATAAGAAAGATCGTGGGAAGGCATAAGGCCCTGATTCCACTAGGCAGAGTAATAAAGTATTAAAGTACAGTACATTGAATTATACTGCTATTTTTATATTGCAATCAACAACACTGTGTATGTGTGCCAGTGAGATTAGGTTTCCAACTCCAATCAGTGAAACTGTTAATAGTTATAAGGTCGCTAAAATCAATAGTAAAAAAGAATTTTAAAAAGCAGCCACTTCCACGCTGTCGAGTAAGACCGCTGACTAGTTATATCACTTAATTAACACACGTCACAAATTGCACAACGGAACAATTGTACTTGTAGTAGAGATAACTTATCATTAAGATTTGCATCATGAGGGCTATTGTACCTACTTGATAAAATGTATGTATGTAAACAATTTATGCCACTTTTATTTTTAAAACTACACGTTTGTTATCTAACTGTAAAACACCTCGAGTGAGTTTTGGTGGGTATTGGGCGAGTTTAACATAAAACTTAGTAGCATCCAAACGATGGGCTATATTATTTTAAAAAAAACATGCTAACCAGTGTGTGTTTCACGAATCAGCAAAAATTAAACAGTTTTGAATTAAAATATCTCGTATAACTCGTAAGTATACATATCCCATTACAGTTACATTTAAATCCCTATATTCGCATAGCCTGTCCGATCGGGAAATCAAATTAAAATTGTATGCGCGCCATACCACCCTGATAATTTGTATAGTAGATACTAATCAGATCATCTTATTCATCATAAGTTCAAGTCATAAATTAAAGCAAATCTGTTATGGTTAAGGTTATATTTAATTTTAATTTGTACAAATTAAAATTCCTGTTCGTAGCGAGGTTAATACGTTTTTAGATATTTTGTTTCATTTTATCACATGTGGAATTGTATCAGATATTTGTTGTACAAGTTTTGACTCGTCTGTAGAACTCCGAAAAACTGTGTACGGTTATACTCATAATATGGATTTTGTCAATCTAAATGTATCCATGGATATTTTCATTACGTGCTGTTATCAGGACAGATAACGATTGTATCAATCTTTTTAAGGGCGGAGCGGGCACGGCGTGTCATATGCAAACGTTTTTTTCTGTACCAACATATAAAATTGCAAGTATTACATGTTATAAATATCGACTACGGAATGACAATGCTTCAGTATTAAAATAGAATATTCCATTAAACCTGAAAATTAATATGTAATTTATCTAAATACTACCCACACAAACTTCACTGTGACAGTCGGTATGAAGAATTCAGGTGTGACTGAACGGATAGAGGTTATAGGAAATAATCTATCAATCTTACCGATACTGCGGCGAACACGGCGAGACCGAAGGCGAGCGCTATGAGAACGATGTCGGGCGCAGCGTTCGTGCCGTTCGCGATGTTAATGCAGGCGCCGCAACCGAAGAGGTTTAGGAGGAGGTTACCTGAAGACCACATTCCATTCTTTAGATTGGTATAGTATATTTAGGTTATAAGAGAGTCCATATATCCATATGTCGGTTACAATATTCTCCTACCTGTTTCTGTCGCTAAGTAGCGAAGTTTACACCGATATAGTCTACTCGCACCTTTAAAATTATAGACAATGGATAGTTTTTAAAAACATTTTCCTATTAATATTAACAAGTTGCTTAGCTGTTCGTAGCTAGAACTATAGCTAGCTAGAATATAGCCTCAACATATCTTTCATAAAAATCTCATTATCTTCCATCGCACTTCAAACAGTGCCGCTGCGTCTTATCTCCATACTAAGTATATTTTACCGGTTCTGTCACACCACCGAATGAAGGCTTTGTTAATGTCATGGTTACGATTGCCGTAACAAGCCAAGCAAATATTTGGCTACTGTAACAGTTCTTTAATGGCGACTATAGAACCACTATCAGTCACTGATAATGTTATGGCACTTTTAATACAAGTAACTCGTAATACAAGCTCTTTCGTAAACCTTAATTGACTGTTGCCGAGCAGTTAACATCTTTAACAAAAACTAAAACTTACGGAATGCAGAAAATTGTAGTAAGCAAATGTTAAACTGTAATTCTAAAACGATTTGGCGACAACTTTAGTTATGGAGGAGTTGTTTTCGAGAATTTTCATCGGACAACATTAAACTTAAGTCAATCTTAAATGATAGAGGAAGTACTGTTTTAGTTCAATACCAATAAATTCAGCGAGGAGTGCCCTGCTGATCCCCGCCGCGCCCCCGGCCAGCTCGTCCAGACCCAGTTTCGTGCTGAGCTCTCCCATGTTTCTGAAACAAAACAGACGTGACAAATTCTAATTTAGGAAACAGGACAGTGAGCCCGTAATTATCAAAGCAACGGTCTGGTATCCGGTGGCATCTTGACCGCATACCGCGCAGGCTACTCTCGCTCAAAAATAAACGTTTATTTTATAATGGGTTCAATGTTTGCCACGCTTTATTTAAACCACAACAGCATTTTGTATATTAACAAATTAAAATATTTACACGATACGAAAACACATACAAACATATTTAAAATTTATGTCTGTTTGGCTTTCTGTTTGTCCGGGCTAATCTCGGGAACAGCTGAATCGATTTTAACGGGACTTTCACTAGAAGATAGAGGACGTTATTGGGCAACAAAAAGACTATTTTTATTTTTATTCCAAAATTCCCACGGGACCAAAATGTACGCGGGTAACATCGCGGGGCACAGCACGTAAATAGACATATACACATATTGCATAAACAGTTTCAACGTCACTAACGTGAAAACTCCTAAATAAGAGCGTTGTGAGAATTGCAAGTCGCTCGGCGCGTGCAGGTATTTACGATTACCCGGTAACCGTTAAACTTGGTCAAGATTAAGTAGTTATCACAATGGGCAATTTGCACTGTATTTATCTACATACTTACATGTTACTACTTACGAACAGTACGGAAGATACGAATAGCAAAAACCAAGACTAACGTGATATAGTAAGATTGGACATAAATATAGCCTGCATTCATTTTAGGTCGTAGTATTATCATTACCCGTTTCTTGTCTTTGTCTCGTGTGATCTCGGCTTAAGATAATATGCAACTAAAATAACACGATGCAGATGTGGAGTAAACACATAAAAGATTTTCTTGATGCGGAATGTCAACGTAATCGTAATAAACTCACTGCATGTGATACAGATTTTCGATTTGCAGTTATTAGGGTCGCCGGTTTGTTTGAATATTGATGAATGAAAACCGAAACCATGACTAAAATAATAGGTACCTATTTTAAGACATATTAAAAAAAAACAAAACCATCGAAAAATATTAAATTTTTTGATTAATATAAAAATATTCTTATTTTAAACTTGATCGGGTTGTTTGATTTTAAACTGACCCCTTTACAAGCCATTACCCTGACACTTCCGATTAAAAATGGCCGATTTAAATAGTTGCCTAGCGTAGCTTTCACACAATGGTGGTAATAACAAAGGGCTCATGACTCGACAGTTATAATTTAGACGAGAATAGGGAAATGAGAATGTTGTTAGAAACGGATGCAAATTATTCTAATTAGTGACTAAAATGGTAGAAAATTGAGTTTCATGAATTTTAAATGTGTGTTTAAAAATAATTAGGAAGTGTGATTTCCGGCTTCACGGTAGGTTGCTAAAACGGATACAATGATAGGCGACGATCAATTTATGTATAGAACCCATATTACTACAAGTTGGCTGCAATGGACCTCGTACGTGAGCTGAAACGCTAAAATCTGGTAACGTCGTCCGGTGAAATTTATTGGCAATGTTTCTGAATTAATAAAAGATCCCTTGACCCTGTCACGATTGAAATGAAAAGGTGGAGTATCACTCGGAATTTCCTTAAAATGTACAGTAGCCTCCAAAACCGGTAATTGTTTCAAATTGAATGTGCAATTATACTTAACAATAGTCAAGGAAAATGTGGAGTAGTTGTATACATAGTGTTTGTTTGTGATGAGGGAGGGAGGAAGCATTGTCTTTTATGATAAATACACCAATATATACTGGTAGTGGATTATTGCACAGTTGACTAGGACTTTGAATGTTATAACGTTGGACGAAATCATCGGCATCGCAACAAAAACTACAAACCTACTTTGAATTTAGTTTTGTAACTTAACAATTAGCTCCGAAGAACTGTTCCAGAGAGAGAGAGAGAGAGAGCTATTAGAATTTCGTATCAGAAAGACCCCAGAGTAAAAAAAATCTACAGTTAATATGACAGGGTTTCCTTATTTAGTAAGTATTTGTACATTTTTAGAACGATTTAATAACAGATAAAGGTTATTATTATTAGGGATAAAAATTATGTCAGTATTGTTACTTTAATTGTAGCTTGTAAGTTCTTAAAAGTGACTTTCCTTTACTATGAAATGTAATGTATAAGTCGCTCTACCTTCATTCTCTGTTTCACTCTTCAAGAACGATTCGCGGAAAATAAATACTGTTTTTTAAACTCTTCTTTAATGTCACCTACTTGTTTGACCTTTGGTATTTTTTTAAGGTAATGATAATATAATTAGGTCAAGATGTAAGTATCAATGTCAATTTTAAATTGTAACCACATAAGGACACACTTAATACATTTGCCTTAAGTCCAGTAGTCACTTCAATTAAAAATTTTGTCTCTTGTACCGGCACTAAGTGATTTGCATATTTTTTTACTTTTTTATGTATTTACTAGCTGTTAACCCCGGCTTCGCCCGCGTGTTCAAAATAGTAATGATAATAATATGAAACTAAAAAAAGTGTAACAAAATAATTTATTTATTGAAGGAAAGCTCTCAAAAAAGAAATATTTTCCCGTTTTCGCAACATTTGTCATTGCTGCTCCACTCCTATTAGTCATGGCGTGATGTTATATAGCCTATAGCCTTCCTCAATAAATGGACTATTCAACACAAAAATAATTTTTCAATTCGAAC